>CM057819.1:19009699-19077199 GCA_030067965.1 Latrodectus elegans
CCGAAACACCAGAAATTGGGATAAGAGTATTATGATGCTCCAATAAAACATGCCAGCATGAAGTCGTACCAAAGTTTTTTAATGACTTCCAGCTCATATACGAATTATCAATATCCAAATATCTAGGTAAGAATAATATACAAAAGCATATTTCAAATATTATTGTATTGTCATCACAAACTGGCTCTTGGTAACATGGCGGATTGAGGCGTACTGATGAGCATACAGCGCCACATATCGGTGACATCTTGCTTAAAATATATATAGTCGAATACCTAGCAATCCAATTTCTTTTCCTGTTTTCACATTAAATTATGCACTCATCTTTAATATTTCAATTTTTATACTTGGTGAACGTTATCAAAGTTTACATGGATGAATATATAAAAATTCTCATTTCGACAATTAATTTATTCAATTTTAATTTCTAATTGTACTTCATTTTTCCACCATTATATTTTCATTTAAATTAAGTACAGAAAAGAGTAAACTTTGAGTGCATTTTGTATTCTACAATGTCATAAATAATCCATATGTAAACATATTTATTACGTGTACTAAATTTTTTGTAATACATATTTATAAGAATTCAAATAAAAATCATACATATTTTTCAATTCACAATGAAATATATTATGACATGTGACTCCACATTATGAAGTTAACACTATTTTAGAAAAGAACCTAAGTGAACTATCAATGTTTATTAAGTAGCTTTTCATGCATAAATACTTTTTTCATTGCTGTGAAAAATACCACATAAAGGTGAATTTTATTATAAACGGCACTCTAAAATCTTCTTGAAATATATAAATGCCTTATATGCCATGTGAAAAAGAATGAAGAACCAAACATGCAAAATATTCAATATTTGTAAAGGCAATTGATAATTTCATTTGTAAACTTTAGTAAGAAACTGATAACATCTGCGGTATTTTCAAAACGTTTTGTTTGTAATAACGAGAAATACAATCAAGAAATGCAAGGTATTCGGATTGAATTTTATTTATCTTGAAATATTGCGTCTTTTTAGCATTTCACCACTGCATATTTTACAAGAAATAAAGATGAACCATAAGTAAACTGTAAAAATCAAATCAAACAATTTCTTATTAAAATGATAACAATTATTAAATATAAAATTACCTAAAAATTTAAAACATATATTTTTAAATTTTTGCAATGATTATAAAAAGTGACTATAAAAAAATCCTTGAAATTTATACGAAAATCAAACTTAAATACTTGTTGGAGATAAAATCCATTTATTTATTTTTTTCTTTAAAATAAACTCACTTGTTCAATTCTCTTCTTTTTATAAGCTCTATAAGATCTCTAAATAAAGAAAACCAAACATTTTATAGATAAAATTAATTATAATTTTTAATTTCTGATAAAATCAATTAACAAATATCATTTCCAGTTGGGAACCCATCATTTTTGGACAAATTGGGCTTGCTTAGCACACCAATCACAAATTACCTTTCACGGAAATGGAAATAGTCTTGAGGAGAGGTGCGCCGAATCCGTTGTCTGCCTCGCAGGAATAAGTCCCTGCCATGCTGGCGTCCACTCTGGGGATGACCAAGGTTCCCGAAGGAAGTGTCCTCATCGCTTCTCTTCCCACCCCTGTAAAGAAAACATTTTTATTTCAATAAAATTCTTTTAAATATTTCAGTCAACATTTTTTGTGTGAATAAAGATAAATTATAGTTTTAGACATTTTCTAAGTTTCGTAAAATAAACAGAATCAATATATTATATAAGGTTTAAGAATAGTTTTCAACGGCATTTTTGTTATATAGAGTTCTAATGTAAATATTTTACTCCAAATATATTAATTCAAATTTAAAGATTTGCTTACAGAAGAAAGATTGTATTTTTTATAATTATTAATCACAATCACAAGAATTTATAAAATTGTCGAAATCCTTAAGAGCAAATGAGAATGGAAACGAAATATAATCTTAACTGCAGTCCATTTAATGGTGGGAGACGGTACTCCAGAAGACGAGCACTCCACAGTCAAGCTCTCTCCTTCTTGAACCGAAACATCCGTGGGCTCCACAAGCCATTCTGGAGGAGCTGAAAAGTTAAAAAATAAATAAGTTATGTAAAAAAATTTATTTTAATCTTTTATTTTGTATCGCTTATCACTAGCAATAAAATATTGCTAAAACAAATATTTTACAAATATCTTGATTGATTTCTTCTTTCTAACAAAATAAGAAATTCGGTTTCAATATTTAAGATAACACGAATAAATATAATTTTAATATAATAAAAATATTTTTTTTACGTTTTAAAGACATTAAGATTTAGCAATAATAGTTTAAAACAACTGAGCATCATTTGATTGGCTCGTTTTGAATGCTCGTTCTTAAAGAGAAATTTGCTTAAAATGTTTGAGAAATTTCTTAAGACTCTCATATAAGTTTCTCAAACACTTTGTTTTTCCACAGTTAAAATAATCTCAATAAGATTTTAATATTTTCAAAAACATTATACAATAAAATATGATATACTATTATAGATATACATTATTAATTTATAAAAATAAAATCTGATATGAGGTGTGGTAAATCCAATTGCTTTTAAATCTTTGCTTTAAGATTAAAAAAAGAAAGAAAGAACTGTAAGAAATTCCATAATTAATTGAACTGTCTTTTTAGGATTATTTATCCTTGCCAACTTCTATTCTTTCATTTTCATTATCATTTACTAGACACTCATCATGTTTCCTGTTCACAATATCCACTAATCCTATTATCTGAAAAGCTTTAGAAATTCATATATAAATAACTATTTTTAACATAAAAAGTGACAATTATTTAAATCTAGGAGAATTGTGAGACGATGCACTTTTCTTAGCTGAATGCTCAAAGGAAACGCAAGGGGAGGGGAGATAAGAGAGGCCCTTCATATGCTTTCCATACAGAGAAAATCTGCATTAAAATTCCGATTCAGACCCAGATTTTCAGTGTAAAATTATAACCATAAAACTACTATTAAAAGATTACATTAAGTATTGTTTGAAAATGAACTTTCGTTACTTCCTGTGCTTTTATTTCAATATCATGGGATGTATTTTATTTATGTTAACTTGATGATGAACTTTCAAAAATCATCAGTTTTTACTTTATTAAGATTTTATAAGTTATAAGGTAGCAAACAAATTATTTAAAAAATTTTTAGAAAAAAATTATTTTAATTTTAAAAGAAACTACGCAAAGATTTTTTCTAACTAATATTTAACTTAATGACATTTCTGGAAATGTTAAATAAATGAATATTTAATTTTTTCATACATACGATGTTTTAATTCTAAGCAATTTGCATGTGTGCAATTTGTTTCATTTGATAACTTTTTTGAATTGCTATGCATTTCATTGCCTTATATTTACGGATTTATTATGACAAAAAACTAGTTTTGGAAATCCTTGAATTTTTAATAATACTTTTTTTCTATACAACTGAATTTTACAATATTAATCCCCTCCCCCATTTTTTTTCTCATAATAGACTGAGCACACATTTCGCGATAAAATTCAGTTTTAATGCATCGACAAGCAATATAATATAATGAATTTAGAATGGTTCTTTTTAAAACACGCACATTAAGAGAAGTCAAAGGATTATAATTCCTTTCAGAAAAATATCTTTGATGTTTTCAAATCGTTTATAACATGAAACGACTGATTGCGACGTTTTCAGATAGCAGTGTGTTGACTTCAATTCTTACAACTCTCTCTCACTGATTACTGATATTCAGAGCTGATCGGACAAAAATCCTTACATCACAATTTTATAGTACGAAAAATTCAAGAAAAGAAAAAATATTATTTATGCTGATTCTGAATTTTTATTCGTATAGTGATTTACAATTAATAATTAAAAATAAAATGTAAAATAATTAAAAGGATGAAGAAGCACATAAAAAAATATAAAAAACTTATATCTGTTTATATAGTCATTAAAATGTAATTTAAAGTAATGATTCTTATACAAAAAGATCTTAATTAAGGATTCTGAAAAACAATTAAAACGATCTAAATAATGTATAAGAAATATTCCCTAAATGGTTAAGTTTAAAATAAAAATATTTTAATGAAAGAAAAGAAATTTTTGCAGTATACATTTTTTACAGGCCTCAAAAACTAAAATATTTTCAAACAAATACTCTGACAAATATGCCTGCAGGCAGCAAAAATGAATTGTTATTTACAGTGACAAGAATTAAATGTTTTTGCACCGAAGAACGTGACCACTTAACGAGGGAGAGCGAACAGTAGCTTATTTTCTCAATGATTTTCGTGGGTATTAAAACTGTTGAAAGTAATTTACATTTTTTTTTTCAATTTCCATAAAAATTTCTTAGAAAAGCCTAGAATTAATCATAGAGTTATTTATAACATGTTTATTTCTAACACTTTGTTTCTAGCGTATTTCACATAAAAAAATCAAGATGATATGTTATGTTAACATATGTGTGTTTTTCCGCGTCTGGATACTAATCGCCAAATTATTACCTGTTACAACTAACGCGGCAGTAAAGCTGTCACTCCCATGCAAATTCTTCACTATGCAGGTATAGTTCCCGGAACTGTCCGAAGAAACAGACCGGATGACCAAAAAGGACGAGTCCAGCACGGACTGGATCTGGACTCTTGAAGAGGAGGTGACTTCTTCACCATCCTTCAGCCACTGAAACTGGAAAGGGCCGTCTCCTGACTTGATAGTGCAGGTAGCGCTTCCCCTTTCCCCATCCTTAAGGGCAGGAGGGAACATGAAAGGAGCTAAGACAGGTGGCTCTGCAAAGGCAAAATATTACGAAAAATTTACTAAAACTTAATAAGATTTGACTTTTAAAAATTATCTTTTTAAATACACGCGGACATAAATAACGCTAAAAAAATCCTAACTAGTCGTGGCTTCAGATTGATGCATCTCTTATTTTATTATCTCATGTAAGTCATCCATGGCTATTAACCCTTCTCTACAGTTTAAGGAAGAAAACTATGCTAATGTAAACCAACGGATTAATCAGCTAGCTTCTTCATGCTCTCTCTTTCTCTCTCTCTCTCTTTCTCTCTCTCTCTTTCTCTCTCTCTCTCTCTCTTTCTCTCTCTCTCTCTTTCTCTCTCTCTCTTTCTCTCTCTCTCTCTCTCTTCTCTCTCTCTCTCTCTCTTTCTCTCTCTCTCTCTTTCTCTCTCTCTCTTTCTCTCTCTCTCTTTCTCTATCTCTCTCTTTCTCTCTTTCTCTTTCTCTCTCTCTCTTTATCAAATTGATGCTCTGAATAAGGTAAGTCATCACAAAACACTTATTATGAGATTAATATAGCTGTGAAAAAATACGAAAAATTGTATTACAGTAAATAATGATTCTGAACCAATTATATTAAATTTTACGTATAATAACATTTACTCTAATTACATTATTTTACGTATAATAAATTACATTATTTTACGTATAATTACATTATTTTACGAATAATAACATTTACTAAAATTTAATAAGATTTGACTTTTAAAAATTATCATTTTAAAATGTTGGAGAAATTCGAGCATACTTAAAATGCGCTTATCAACGAATTTCTGACAATTTTTTAAAAGGATTAACAAAATCGAAAATTTACAATTTTTATTAAAATAAACAGTTTTAATGTGTAATTCTCTGGAATATATCAATAATTATTCTCAAAATTATAGTGCTATTTTTAATGTATTTGTTTCACTATACATGCAAACCAAGATAAATATTACTTTAATATATTAGGTAATCACAGATCCTCAATTGTTGCTATAAATATTTTTTTGCTTTCTGTACAGTTCTATACACAATATTTTATTCCATTTTTGTTGTTGAAGTTTTCTATTAAATGTCGGAATATTTCAATAAGCACGTCACAAGTTTCATCAATTAATAAAAATAATTTTAAATTTAAAAAATTTTCAGTTTTATTTTTAAAATTAAAGCTTAAATATTTCTGTTTAGAAGATTATTGTGTTATAGAAGTTTATATAAAAATGTTAATATACTGATCTTTTCTTATTAATTAAGTATTTTGCTACGTTTTTTTCCCTGTGTTGTATGTATAAACATGAGGTAAACTTTAAAATCTCCTAAAACTGCTATACATATAAAATTCATCATGATTCTATACAGAATAAAAAATTAATGAAACAAGTTTAGAGTTTCAAGAAAATTTAAAATCATACACGAAAAGTGTAACAGATAGTACTATTTTATAGTTTAAAATTAGGTTTGCTAATGTAAACCTTTTTTTAACTAACATTTTTCTTACTAACAACATGGTTTTTAAAACAGCGATATTTTCTCATTACTAAAAAATTCTGTTAAACTATGCAAACCTATATCATCAAATATATATTTGATGATATAAGTTTGCATAGTTTAACAGAATTTTTCTAAGCAAAGTACCTTAAAATGTTTAGAAATGAATTCAAATTTTCTTTAAAATATGCTCAAGATAAAATACCCTGTAAATGTGAGGATGCAACAAAAATGAAAAGAATTCGCTTATGTGATAAAAAAATATCCTCCTTATAAAAACACTAACAATGAACTTTTGGACTCACATAAACCAAATATTTATATAAATCAATAGCATTTCAGTTACATGTCTTACGAGTATTGGTTTTCAAAATAAAAGATGTAAAAAGCTTACCTATAGAATTAACTTTACAAGCAATGAGCAACCAAATAAAACATATGGTATTTAAAATCATTCGAAATTTCATTGTCTTTAATATATTATTATCATTAGATTTTTACTATTTTTATCACTAGCATTAACCAATGTTTACTTAACTGTTAAAAGAAACATCATCAGCACAAAATGGCCGAAATCAGTATGCAAGCATCTCTAACACTTTGAACAAGCAGCGCCACATATCGGAAGGAAAAAATAAACAGAGAAAATTTACACATTTGCAGTAATGTATATTTTTATGTCTTTATTCGCCACACTTTGTTAGTCTTTACTACTTATTAATAATTTCTAAAATTTTATTTTCTTGTTGTACGTCCCACTTTAATGTAAAGTAATTTAACATTTTATTAACTTACAATGCATCTGTTTTACACTTAATTTTTTTCACATCATATGGCGTAATGATATAAAAATTATAGAAATAAATATCATCACTAAATTAAGGTCTGTTTCTAAACTGATAATGCCTTTCAAATTTAAAGTTTCAATTAAATTTTAATAGGAAATTAAGTTAATTTTTACATATGCTATGAGAAGGAATATAATAAGATTTGTAGATAAAAACTGTATTTTTAAATAAATTATATCAGATATTATCATGCAATATGCAAAACTAGCAAATAGTAAAGCAAGTAAATAATGACTGTTGTAGATATATAACATCATATTTTATAATTTTTCTCTCTTTTTCTCAGTGCGAGTAGGCAGTTACGACGATGTTTCTCATGACGTTCTCTTAGAGAACATTTATTGCTCATCTCCAGAAGTAATAAATTATTTTATGACATTTCTATCCATTATCTATGAAAGAAAAAAAATGAGATATTTTTATTTTTAATTATCAGAAAAAGTCCACAAATCATTCATTAACTTAAATTAAAATGTAATTCTGCAGAAACTTATAAACAGTATATTATGTATAAATTTGAAACCAACTGTCTTCTAACATATTATAATTCATTTCTTTGACACAATCTCAAATTTTGAATTGTAAATAAATAAACATTTATTTGAAAAGTATTACTTCAATTAGCATTATTTATGTTAATTCCGAAGTATAAATAAAAAATAATAATCCATGTATGTTCGTTATTCCTGATAAAATTAATTAATTCTGAAGTAATTCATCTGTTTCCAACTAAACAACAGTTGTAACAGTATATTTTAAGATAAATGAAAAGTAATTTATTAATAAGATCTAAAAATAGTGATAAAATATTTTCTCCCTGAAAATATAATAAAAATACTTGGTTTTATTTTAATCACTATTTGTGTGTGTGTATATAAAAATACTTAAAATGAGTTCATTTTATATTTTTAATTGTGTTTTGCATTATAAAAATATCCAAACTTATCAAGAAATGGCTTTAGATAAATATGCACTTTAATTCAAATTTGGGCGACCGTAATGCTTTTGCTGAACTATAATTTAGAGATAAACTCGAAACTAAAATCCAATTCTAAATTATTAGCAATATTTAAATCTATTCATATTTTATCATAAGTCCGTATACATGTATATAAATGCATATTTATGTATAGATAATGAATACGAACAAAAATATATAACGATGAAGGATAAATATCTCTATATGAATAATTACTCGTTGCCTTGATATATTTTTTAGAATCTTCTCCCCATTTTTTTAATCTACGATCCTGAATTACTTTTTTTCTTCAAGTGATGCTGCAGTTACATAATTTTTATATTTACAGATATATATTATTGGATGTAGAAAATTTCGAAGCATATTTAATAATTTTTATAAAAATAGTGAAAAATACTGAAATTAAATTAAGAAATTTTGATTTGTTTATAATGAAAAGTAATCCTAAAAACTTAATTTACTTGACTCAACTCTAAAAAGCTCAATAAAATTCAACCGCACATAATTGAGCAAAAATCTGCACACTGTAAAGCAAAATTAAATTTTAATTTTTAATATTTACGCAAGTAACGGATATAAGATTTCGATCAATAATTATTTTTGAAATATACATTTACTGAATTATATTTTAATTACAGGGTAATGTATTTAGGAGTTTAGTTTTGAAAAACCTAATGAATATTAATACATTTCATTCTCTAAAAAAAAAGGAGAATATTTACAAATCTACTGACTCAATATACAATTTAAATATTATGTTCAGTATTTTCTAATATTATCTTTAAATTTTTTTTCACAATCTTTTTACATTAATGCTTATAAAAGTTCTTTTATTTCACTTGCTTAGCACAAATGATTACATTAATGAGTAGTTTATTTGAAATGAAATATATCATCTCAGCAATTCTACTTTTTTAGAAAAAAATTACTGTAACTGTAAGGCAGTCATTTTATTTATGCAGCTTTTAATTATTTAAAAATTAATGTTTGTAAAAATGTGCAATAAAATATTGATAACATTGTAGTGAATCTGAAATCGAAAG
This sequence comes from Latrodectus elegans, assembly GCA_030067965.1. Classification (NCBI taxonomy): domain Eukaryota; kingdom Metazoa; phylum Arthropoda; class Arachnida; order Araneae; family Theridiidae; genus Latrodectus; species Latrodectus elegans. The sequence goes on from CM057819.1 coordinate 19,018,864, forward strand.
TGGTTCATAAGCCTATTCATATTTCAGCAATTACATTAAAGAAACTAATTTAGAACAGTTTCTTGCCTCGATTTGTGATGCATATACTTTTGGACAAAGGAAGTTCGAAGCTGTTGGCTGTGTAAATGTAGCTGCCCTGCATGGACTTTTGGTAATTCCAGGCCACCATTCGGAGATTCAAGCCAGAGTGCCACAGATCGTACGTTCTCACCTGTGGCATGGAACAACCTCACATAATCATAGCACAACCATATTAAGATAGTTACGTCACGTGAACTATTCCCTACTGCACGCCTCTACTACAGTATTGTAAAGTAAAATTGTTGTACAAAATTAAATAATTCCTTTTAAATACATATATTACTTATATATTCATTTAGTGACTAACACTATTCACTATTCTTAAGAGAAGAGACGAAAAGTTGGAACGCTGCATTTAACACTATTATTAAGAAAATGCAATTTTTCATAAACTTTGGTGGTGCATAGATAAAATAATTATTGTTATTTCCTTAAACAAATTTAAAATGAAAATGTTTTCAATCAAAACTCTTTCACTATTCAAAACTTTAATCATAAATCAGTGGAACCTTTCTAAAAAGAGATATCTTCCAAGCGACTTCATTTTCTGTGACAGGATTTTTACGGAAATATTTCATCATAGAACCTGATGTTCTATGAGTAAATGATGTTAAAATATGTGGTGATAAATCAGTCTTAAAGTTTTGATAACTTTGGCAGAATTTTTGATGTCTTTATAATAGTCATAAATTAAAAGTTCTCGAAAATAGCTAAACTTCTGTTTGGCATCAATATTTTATTTTTTAATAAGTTATATTTTGCTATTCCTTAAAATAACAAATCCAAAAAAAATAATGTTTTTCTGTACGTTGCACAAATACATGAATCTTAAATTTAATTAATTAAAACATTTAATATTTGATATTCAATGATTGTCTCGGAAGGAGTCTGAAGTGCCTTCCATGACTGATAACAAAGTTCGCATCTTACCAAGTGTCCACTGGATATCGGGCAGAGGATTCTCATGGGATGCTTCTTTCAACACACAGGCTTCCAGGTGCTGCAAATCAATCCCTATAAGTGAGAAAGAGTATATTCTTAAATAGAGTTTCAATATGAAAACGAAGATAAAAGGTTATTTCTTATTCTGTTTTGCATTGAAAAATGTATCAAGATTCATTCTTGAGCGTTTTCTTTTAACTAACACGGAAACATTCATATGAAATGGAATGACAGGCAAATATATATTGATCCTAATGAGTTGATTATCGAATGTAAAATGATACTACTGATTATTAAAATTATAAATTCCTGAAGGAAACCAAATGAAAAATAATTGTAGATAAACAATATGCCCTAAAGATGAAGTAATTAAATATGCAAGTGAATTGGGCATTTACATGAATATGAAATTTGTAGAAACAGTTGCCGTTCCTTTCAACTAAAGTGACCCTTATCTAGCTAAGAATGGATTGAATTTTGCTTAGTGATAGAAATGAACAACTCATTCTATTTTACTTCAAAGACAAGTCACACTTCCTCAATCATAATAGCTGGAGAAGAATTACAAGCCAAGCTTTCACCAACCCAAGATCAACTAAGATAAAATTATTCACTTCTCCACATAGCTTTGTAAGTCGAAAGCACTAAAGTCATCTGTCTCTATGCTGTATCGTCAAAATAAGCAGAACTAACGATCGTAGTGTTGAAAATTTGTATTTGTCTAAACGTCCATTGTGTAAATGGATATTGAATCTGTTACAAACAAGCTTATCTCCTGAGTTATGATCAGTGACGTAATTACACTATTTTTAAGGCCGACTTCACCATAGGGCTATCCTCTCGAGCCTTTATGAAAGGGCTTTCTGACCCTGCAGAACGTTCAGTGTGACGCTCAGCAATTCATCTATTCTATATTCCCAGGATGCTGGTTGAATTTCATACAATGAGAAGATGATGTCCCCGATTGATTTTTCATTTATCCTTCTTGCATCGAAATGCTGTAAATGCTAATCATTTGTATATTCCATTCAAGAGAATTCGATGTCTAAAAGATCATTCCTTCCTGGCTGAAATTCAATAGCCAGCAGTGTATGATATTCACAAAAACATATCATTTATTCCTTAAATAACATTGTACGTTATTTTAATATGAAAAAATAATTGAAATATACCAGCGACCGCTAAGGAGGTAGTAGCTTCCAAAAACATTCTTAGCCACAATTGCCTGAATCTTTGGATGTGAGTGAGGATATGACCAGCACCGAAGAATCAAAGTCAGTCATAATCTTCAAACCTTCCCCTTCCTGGAGAATTTTTCCGTCTTTTATCCATGAAAATTGAAGCGGGGTACTGCCGGGTCGGATTGTGAAAAAAGGGCTCACTGTCTCTCCTTCTTTCGCTGCTGGAGGGAAGACAAACGACTGGTGGGTCTACAAACAAGTTTATCATTAGTTAAAAATTATTATTATAACATTCATTATGAAACTTTTACCATTTCAGTTAAGAAATATTTTTTTTCTAAAGTGATAAAATAACTTTTATTTCGACCTTATTCAAAGAATGAAAAATCCTAAATTTAGATAATAATCCAAACCTAAATCAAAAGGATATTTTATTACTTATTAAACTACGTCGAAAATTGAAAATGAGAATGATAATACATAAGAAAAATTTGAATATTAAATATAAATAAAATATCCTTTTCTATATAAATTAAAAATAATTGTTCAGGAAACTAACTTAAATTTTAAACTGAATATAAAAAAAAACTAAAAATATTGACAGAATGGGCTACATATTTAACCAGAAAAAAGACATTGAAGACTTTTATATCACAACTATTTTTCATTTATTTAAATAAAAGCAATTCAGATTTTTCAAGAGAAAAATCACGAAATATTAAAGAAATTACAAACTTCAAAATGTGAAAAATTAATTCAAATATCCATAAAAACTCATGATGCTCAAATTTCTTATAAGAAAAATTAAAACATTGTATTACATTAAAATCTTGTAACTCTAATTTACTCTACATTAAATAAAGAATTTAAGGTAGAGTAATTAGAATTATTTACCTTATACACTCACAATTAACTGATTATCAATTTATTGTATATCGGCTGGAATTTATAAAATTAATATTAACCAAAAAATTTAATGTTATGAATTCATGTAGCCAGTAAAATGCTTTAAAAATTATCCATATATATAGCATATAAAGGCAAAATATATTGATATAGGTACCATGCATTAATATAATTAATGAATGCTAGTTTTATTGAAATATTGCTTACACTTAAAAAAACTATATACCCCTTCAAATACAAGAAAACAACACTCCATTAAATATTTGTTGTTGCGCCAGCATGCCTCACTGTTAGACAGAAGCAGCCGGACGCAGTCTTCGTGATTTTGAAGAAAACTCACTTGCGTTTCACGAAGCAGGATTCACCGAATATCTCTATTCATTTTTCAGTAAATCTTCAAAATCAATATGGGGTAGGCATTATCTTCTTATTTAAGGGCTTGAAAATCTATTATTATTTACTTTTTAACAACAATAATCTGTATGTAAATAGCATTACGAGAAATTGCTATTCCTAAGATTATAAGGGTTATATTTACGTTTGTTTTATGGATACACTAGCGCCATATATTGAATAAGTTTTTAAAATAATGTATCAATATATATTTCTTTTCCAATTTTTAGGAATTCCTGAAACTTGTTCATACTTATTATTCTCATGTAGATAAGAAAAATACAAACCATTTAATTAAAATATATCTATTTAAAATATAAAACGATTTTTAAGATACAGGATTTCATAATTTTTTATATAAATAAAGCACATAAGACATAAAAATATAATTTATATTTAAAAATTATCTACGATTTATTGTTTTTGTCTAACAATAGCTTGCAGCTTGCCTGTTATGTATATACATATGTTAGTTATTAAAATGAATTGAGTAGAGAAGAAATGTGTAAAAATTTACGAGACAAAATAAAAACAACGAAACATTTCTTACTTCATTGAGTAAGAATCAAAACTGGGAATCATCACAAGATACTATATTTGGTAAAACATTCATTTTTTTATTATTTTAAATACTACAAGTGAGATTTAAATTGCGCTCAATCTAAAGACAAACGACATGAATTAACAGTGGTCTTTAAGTCAATAAATATTAATGCAAAATATCAAATGTGACAAATATTAAAAATGATACTATATTTTATTCAAGAGCTCACACGGGGGTTAAATTTACTGTCTATTTTTTTCTTTATTAGGCAATTTTCGTTTGATCCCCATTGTTACACTGTGGTTATCATTATGAAGTCCAACGGTAAATAATATATTAAAATGTATCGCTTTTCTTGTAACATATATCTTCCAATAAATTTCAGGCTGATGAATTTCATTCAAATAAATGTAATTTCAAATATTCTACCAACTGTAACAGCAGAATATAAAGCGAGTAGCGAAAATGAAACACATAAATGTTTAGTATTTTTGAATCCGGGAAAGAAATTTATCTAAAATTGTGATTTACAAAACACTTTTCAGAGAATTGTGGTTTCCGCTGATAAAATAAACAAAAATAGCATTTTAAATTCTTTTTTGTTTAAATAATTTTGATGGTAATGAAATTAAATAATATTTAGTAGAATATTTTGTAAAGAAACAAAATAGTTGAATTAGAAACTACAAAATTATCATTTGTATCAATTAAAATGTAAAATAATTTTATTTTACAATTTTCAATGCCAATGTTTTTTTTTCTATGCGAAACAATTCAATAAAATAATTTTTGAGTTTTGTCTAGTGTACTTAATATATATAATTAGAAGAATGTTTAACATTCTCGAGAGACAAAAATAGAACTATTGCTTGGTAACGTCACGTAAAAACTCATTTTGTGAAATGATAAATAAATAGTAAATACTTGCATTTTATAATGCGGATAAATTTTTCCCTGTAACCCATTGGTTGAATTTTTGAGGATAACCACAAAATTTGACATGATATTCTACATGACTTTTCCTTCTCCTCTTTCTCAAAATATTTTCTACTATAAAATTGTTTTTGATTTCCACTTTCTCATGAGTAAAATGTTCCCTTGATGGGTTCCTTCAATAATTCCTTTATTTTAAACACAGAATATTGCTTTCTCATACATTCACTTACTTGAAATAATTCTTCTGGCCAATTTTTTTCATAGCCTTTTTCAAACATTAGTTAAGTTTGGAAACACGAACAATATCCCCTATTTTGAATTTGCACGGTTCCATTTTCACTGCTTCCATATCTCTGTATAATCAAAACCACGCGCACGTTCATTACTTTCATTCACTTCAATCGGAGCTAATTTTATGCTTGAATGATAATTGTTACAGCTCCTTATCAACTGATCTAATACTGTAATACAATTACAGGTATTATGTGAAGTAAAATATTTCTACATTTGTGTTTTTAATGCGCGATTAAATCTCTCAACTACAGATGCTTTTTGTATATTATGCGTTGTGAAATATCTTACACCATTCAGTTTTAAGAAATTTTGAAAGCTCTTGTTCAGAAATTCTCTGGCATAATCAAATTGAATAACTTTTGTGTGACGTTGTACAACTATAATTGGGAAAGCTTTAGCTATAGATTCCCCGTATTTCGTTTTCAGAGGAATCACCCATGCATATTTAGAGAAAATGTCTATGCATGTTAAAACGAACCGAAAACCTTAATTGTATTTTCGCAGTTGCATTAGATATACCTAATCGGCTTGCCATTGGTGATCAATGCCATATACTATTACTCAATTCGTTGGAAAATTCCGTCTGGCCGGCTTGTGTGGAGTGTATGCGTCTACACCTTCTAGCCAATTTTTATTGTGTTTCTTGGTATTTTCCCTCTAGCAGCACGGTATAAAGCATTTACATCACCAAACCTTGCTTTGTGACCTAGTTCCGCATATGTTTTTTCCATTGCAATACAAAATTTTATTATTTGACAAGTTAAATCTGAAACTTATCATCTTTTGCATTCATCTATAGTATAAGTCAAATATTAACAACAGATACTTATTAACGTTTCGTTTCGCTTCAAATTACGGGGATAAAAGTGTTTTATCAAATTTGCGTGATGATTATCATTATTACCTTCACAGCGGAAAGAAATGCTTTAAATGACAATAATAGTTTAACGTTTCTTGATATTATGTATTCCAATTTCCATTTTTATCTTAAATTATTTCTTGGAAAAATATCTTAACTAAACTGAAAAAACTGAGCCCACTCAGTGTTCAAATAAGTATAAAAAATATTTTATAATTCTCACATTCCCAAATATGACTTTAAATAAACATTCTTGAGATGTGAGTCCATGGGATTGTAGTTAAGACATGTAAAAACTACTATCCCATGAATTCTTTTATAGGTCGGGGATCCGAATCATCACAAACTGTAAAATAAATTTACAAATACTTTTTGCGGAAAAAATATTTCTTTTATTTATTACTGAACTCAACAGATGGCACCATGATACTTATGTTAGATTCACAAACATATATGTTGTAAATTTATTTTAATATAATTCTGTGTTGCCAGTCTATTAATCTAATATATAGTTTTTATAAGAGTAAAATCAGGCATTGAATTATCACCATTCACGAAAATATATATGTTGCCATACCACATAAGCTAACTTTATTTACAAAATAACAGTATATCTACAACTACACAAAAATTCTTACTTTATCACATGCAGTGGTTGTCCCTCCTCAAGGCGCAGAACCCTCCTCCTCCTCATGGCGCAGAACCCCCCACTTAGTAATAAAGTAACATTACTGAGAGAAAAAACATCTAATGATTCGAGAGAAACTTTAAAACTTGTAAACTGGTAAGGAGAATAAGAAGAAAAGAAATATTGTTTAAAAATAATGCTGGTATAAAATGCTCTTAGTAATATTTATGTTTCATTCCTAAACTCTTAGCTGTAGCAATGACAGAAAAAGTTGAAAAATCATTTCAGGTTAATCTGTACTACGGGAATAAACAGTGGGGTTCTGCTGTGGTTCTTCAACTTTAATGTATACAGCATTTATATTGAATAGGTATTCGCTTAATGTCCACAATAACAGGAATTAAAAAATCAAATCAAGAAGTTGAAAACCTGGAAAGAAGAAACAATAAAACACACATATAAGTGGTTATAAAAATAATAGAAATGCCTTAGATTTATGCAAAATCTTTTATGGGTATGGTGTTTTGACATATACAGCTTAGATTCGTTTATTAGTTGACTCCTACAAGTGATTATTAGTGTTTAATATTTTACCATTCTTCTTCGAGATATCGTAAAATTTCTGTGGAATATCAATTCCAAATTGAAGGCTCTAATATATACCATAACGGTTCCATTATATTGAAATCGGATGACTGTGTTCACAGAATTGGTATTCAACTCCATCCTCAAACAATTACAATTTGCTTCAATATCCGTCTGTCTCATTCACTGAGTTTCTCTTTCCACCCACTAGTTTACTTATCTTAGCTTGCTGTGTAGACATCCTACCTCTAGAATCTTTAAAAGGTTGAGATATTGCAATCATAATTATTTAAGCTAAATGAGCTTCTACAGTTTGGCCTCTTTAGAAACCCGAGAGGTCCGACATTTTACACTAGTGAAAAAATACAAGACTTACAGTACGCAAACAAGGTTACCATATTCTACCAAATATATGCATTTCCATTTATAAAAGAAACTTGTAGTTATTATTATATTTTAATGCTTACGAAGGCCACTTTTATTCTCAAGTGTTTCTTTTATTTTACTAAGCATATATATATCGCCGCTTGTTCAACTTTTCCAAACAACAGCTATTGCGGATATCTATTTCCGAAAAAGTCCTCATTGATTTTTTTGTAGCGGACACCTTAATAATCTATAGATTTTATAAGGCATTGAGGGACTTTTTATAAGCCAAGAATTTTCATTAGGTCGTATACCCATGCAGCAAAGAATATAACACGTAAACCTCCTAAGCACTTAACCCGACAGAATCATAAATCTGTCTCTTAGTGTTTAACAGATCAAACCTTATAATTTTCTTGTCCTACCCTGAACTCCCTGTAAATCTCAGTGTTGCGCATGTTGCATATTACATCTTTTCCAGTAACAAATCCGTCACATTTAAAGGAACATGATAATATGCTACAACGATTTGAATTTAGAAATTATTTTTAATGAATGTAAATTTGCTGTAGCCAGTGAGTGAATATCTTACAAACTGTTGAGATTCATATCTACCAACCAGGATGATATTATCAAAGAACTATATTTTCTCATTTCATCTAAGGATGTCTTATAGCTTAATTATACAAGGAATCTTATCTCTACATAGAGTTATAATTCATTTCCATCCATTGGACTATATATTAAGATTGGTTGTCTGATGTGGGATGAGATTGAAAAGATTCATTTTTTATCCATTTTTCAAACAAAAAGAAAATTTCTAGTAAATCTGTTACATGCTCTGCTATGGATTGTTGTCACCATAATATGATTTATCTATCCCATAACTACAGAAAAACTTGAACAAAATGCCTAAAACCTTACCGTTTAAAATAGTGTCCCAAATGTATCTTTGTGCGTAAAAGAAGTCTGTTCCAAAGAACATTTCCACTATAAACTTATTGCCAGTTGCACTTTTAGTATATGGATGATAGTATTGGGAACTGCGGATTAAAGAGGATTCCGTGCCTTTACGCAAAACCGAATCATGATTTTCTATACACAAACACTGATAAATAGGCTCCTTACTCGGTATTTGGTTCTTAGGATAGATGGCTGATGAATGATTCTCCCTATTGCTTTCAGTTCAATCATACGTGGGTTCAAATTCCACAGAGAAGAGTTGGATGTTTGCAGTGGTTCGAGGTCTGTTTTAAACTGTAAGGCAGGGCTAATTTGCCCAAGGGAGCAAAAACAAAAAAAAACGACCGTTGATTGACAGACAAACCAAATTCAAATCTGAAGATACTTGACTTATTATACGGTATATTATACGGTAGGAGTTAAAGAACTTGGTTTCCTGTTAATATATGGATATAATTCAAAATTTAAATTTTTATAAATAGAAATATTTTAATAACGTTCAAAATAATTCATGTATTACAAAAAAAAATCTTATGAAAAATTACTGAAATATGTCATTTTTTCTTGTTGATTTTGTAAACAAGTAAATTTAAAATTTATTTCTAAAAAAATTAAATTAATATTTAATAATATTAAATAAGAAATAAATTAATAAGAAATAATATTTAATTATTTATTATGCTATTTTATTTATATTTTTACTATGCTATTTTATTTCTTTTAGAAGAGAGTAAAGTTTTTAAGAGAAATAAAAAAGCCTAATTTAATTAAAAAATTGTCTACAAAAGGAAAAAATATCATACTCAAATCATTTAATCTGTCTTATCTTATAATAACATCAACAATTCTCGGAAAAAATTTGTTTCGATGACGTGTTTTTAATGAAAATAATATGCTTTATCTTTTTCAAGTTTGATGATTATTATACAGCGCTCTTTTTAAATCTTCAGTTCAACATATTCTGAGTGAATTTGGTCCGAAAAATCCATATTGTGAAAAGAAACCTTAAATGTGGGTCGCAATAAAGTAAAAATATTATTAACAGACATTTAGGTTATTTAAATTTTAGAAATAATTTTAACTTCTATAAGCTCAAAAGAGATAAACTTTAGGGTGTGGGTGACAAAACTATAAGAAATAGCAGGGACTTTTCCTAAAATATTTGATGAAAACAAATGGAAAGTCACCAAGCCTTTTTCTGCTGTGTCCTAGCCTTTCATCTCAATTTAAAAATGTTCTCTATTTTCTAGCTTTAAGATTGAGCTCTTTGAAAATAAAACCTATATTATCTTACTGTCTAATATTCTCGTTATATATATATATCGTAAAAAAAAGGAACATTTATCCCATTTTTTTTGTTTTGTTTAATCAGTAAGTTTTGTAAGAGTACTGGTCCAGTATTTCTCACGTTTCAGTTTGCAAAAAGAGTCAGTATACCAACTATCATTTACTCATGTTGCTTCAATATACACTGCTGAACAATTGCTAAGGACGGATAACACTATCATCGGAATCATCGGACGGAATTGGACTGAACAGGACTGGGCATGCGTACTAATCTCAGATGAGAGTAGGTTCAGTCTGTTATCGGATTGTAGACGCCAAATGACCTGGCACGAGAGTGGTACTGCTTATCATCCAGAAAATATCCAGGAAAGGGACCGATATCCAACAGGACTGTTCAGTCCAATTGCGATGCTCACAACACCATTGCAAACGGGCAGTACGGTGCTGTCTGGTCAATGGGACACACATAACAGGTCTGCGGGCGTATAATCCCCCTCCCCTCAAACGTCTGGCAACAGTTTTTCGGGAGATCTGCTTTCCTGAGACAGCATGAAACTGATTTGCCACCTGTTGAACTGTGGTGCACCTGTTCCTTTTTGCTGATGGGACGATATCTCTGTCTTCTGCAGGCGTCGTATTTCTAACACGACCTCCCCCGTGCCGCCTACTACACATTCCAGTAGTTTTAAATGACTTCCACAGCCGTGAAACAACACTGTGAGCGATGTCGAACTCCTTGGCAACACCTGTTATTTTTCACGCTTCTTCGATCTTTCCAATAATTCGGCCACGCATAAAATCATCTAAGTAATGTCGGAAAGACATGCCAAAAATTTCAAGTTCGCCTATTAAATCCTTCCTGTAAAACTTTGACTTGAAACAATAACTGTCCACACGCGTCAAAACCTTTAAATTTCGTATGAACTCTATCACATGATGAACAGACGTGGAAAAAATTTGCATAATCGTACTTCTTCTTACTATATCCTGCACATATTCTAATTTTCCACATTTTGATTCCTTTCATTTTGTGGTTGGTATGGATGATAGTGTTATCCTTCCTTAGCAATTGTCCAGCAGTGTATCTTGTTCTGAGGTATTCTAGAGTTTTTTTGTATAGAAAGCGAAGAATTTTATCAGTGTCAAAGTCATATCGCTGTAGAATTGATAATTTTCGCATAAGGAAACAAGAAAAATATTTACCAATCGATAGCATAAAATATTCCGATTCTGGATATCAAGTCATATGATATCCAATTCTGGAAACACGAATAATGATATCCGATTTTAAATATCATTATTCGTGTGTATCATCAATAAATATTATTCGATGTTGATGTGTGTGTGTGTGTGATCGAATGAAATTTTTTTCTCTCACATTTCACATATTTATATTAATAAAATATTAGAGTGAAATATAATACTCATTAAAATTTGGATTCTTTCATGAATAGTGAATGCAATTTATTTAATGAATGAAATAATTTTGAAATGAACAAAATGGAATAATATTCAAAATTATTTTATTTTAATTTATTCTATATAGTAAAATTTTATAATTAAACATTATTAGAGCTTACAAAAACGAGTTTTTGTCATCAGTGATGATTCAAATATAATTTAAATTGAAACTTCAGTGAAAGATAATAATCTACAAATTCTGAACCTTTCTCTACACATATTTCTATCAAGTTAGCAACTTTGTATGTATTTTGTGATATTATTGGATAATAGTAATTTCATACACAAAATAAAAGCATCAAATAAGCTCTATGAGTGAAGTAAAATGAATATGAATTTCGTTTAAAAATGCCTCCCCCAATAATAATACATTTTCGTATTTCCAAATTGAATAATAAGGAAATCGGATATTGTTGTAGTATTTTCTTGTATTTTGCAATTTTCAATCTACAGAGAACTCCTATTACTATCTACAGTTGGCTACACCAGCATGCCGATTCGAACTTTTTCCAGACAGTCAGAGCCGGTAAAATAAATAAAAAAAAAAAAAAAAAAGAAAAGAAAAGAATGGGAAAAGCTCACGCGCTTGCTCGTGTTAACGTGGCAGGCTAATCTAACCTTCCTAAATTTATTTGTTTAATAATGTGTCGTTCATCAAATTATTAATTAAATTTATGTTGCCGACTTAGTGATCTAAATACATAATAACCCCACGTCAGGAATTATTTATATTATTCGGTAACTGTGATATATATATATATCAATATATATATATATAATATATATATATATATATATATATATATATATATATATATATATATATATATATATATATATATATATATATATATATATATATATATATATATATATATATATTGATGACCTCGCATAAAACACGCCGCCGTTGCTGATCGTCGAAGCTTCGAAGTGCAATCCAAGTTAATCAAACCATCTTTAGTGTTTTATTTTTTTGCAAAGTATATCTTGGTGCTCTATGCTAAACTGCTCTTTAGTGCTACAAGATCTTTTCTGGATATTATTTTGATCAACCATGTGCCTTGCTGGTGTCTTTTCACCGTAAATGGTGTTTTTTATTTTTATTTACTTATTTAGTTATTTTTCTATACGAAAAAAAATTTTGTACAATAGTGTGCTTTGTTCTCAAAATTCTGTGAATCACGATCGTAAATGCTGTGCTTCTGAACGCCGGCTATCCAAGTGCTGAATTGAGCAATATTTCGTATAATTTTTTTCAATTTTCTCTTCACGCAAAATTAAAATAAAGTTAAGCCTATAATTTTTTTTCACTTTCCACAGCTCTGTCATAAGTATGTCAACTATAATTGATCATTTATAAACGTAGTAATTTTCGTTATTTTATTTTTATTTATAAACGCATTTTCTTGATTTTATTATTGGTTTATGTACATAAAATTTCTCCTACACTATATTTTTCGTAATATCATATTTTCTTAATTAAATATTTACATAAATTAAAATATGTCCCAATCTGATGAGCAAAATAGTGTAAATATTTCACGTGTAGCTGTAAAACCACCTCTTTCTGGAAGTCAAATCCCACATTGTAGTAACAAATTGAAGCACAATTTGTCTCAGCAGATTCGACCAAATTAATCCTATAGTGTCTGTGGTGAAGTCAGAAATTCTGAATTTGGTGAGTGATTTGGTTTTGAATCCTCCAGAACCTGGTCAACAATGTCTCCAAACACTGATATCTGAAATCGAGACTTTTCCAAAATTCGTATTTTGTTGCAGGTATCAAACTTGGTGATCAACGCGCATCCCAACTGCGAATTTCGTCATTTCCTTGAAAATCCTTCTTGATGTTGCATTTTCAATGTCGTGCAGTATAGACACTGCTGGAAAATTGCTAAGGACGGATCATAATTTGCAATGTAGTATACATTAAGCGAGACATGAGGCTTAGAAGGATAAACTATAGTTCCCACACTGTTCAGATATTAGAATAAACAATGTTTATTGTTCTAGAAAGTACAAAAGCGGTGAAACATCTGAAAGAAAAAAAATGTTCATTCGATGCTGCATACGGAAAATGAAACAATGCATCTAAAAGTCAGCAGGCACCTTGAAGAAAGGTATTAGTATGGGATATGTCCATCGTGGAGTCTGATGCAACATTCCACACATCGTATCATACTTTGCACAACATTATCCAGCAGTTGTTGAGGCAATTTATCCCATTCCTCTGTGAGTGCACGGATGAGGGTATTCTTGTTTGTTGGAGGATAGTTTCAACCAGCAACTTGCCGCCCCAAAGCATCCCATTCATTTTCAATAGGGTTTAGATCTGGAGAACGGGATGGCCATACGAGACATTGAATACCCAATTGAATTGCTGTCTAGACAATCCTGAACAGCAAGTGTTCGATAACATGTTGCATTGTCGTCCATAAAAACAAATTTATCACCGACAGCACCACGGAAAAGACGAACATGAGGAAGTAGAACTTTATTAATGTATCGTTGGCCCGTCATAGTCCCATTCGCAACCACATGTAGGAGCGTGCGGCCATTGATCATGATGCCGGCACACACTATGACACTGCATGTCGGATATCTGTCTCTTTCCTGGATATTTTCTGGACGATAAGCAGTACCACTCTCACGCCAGATCAGTTGGTGTCTACAATCCGATGACAGACTGAACCTACACTCATCTGAGAATAGTAAGCATGCCCAGTCCTGTTCTGTCTAATTGCGATGCTCACGAAACCATTGAAAACGGGAAGTACGTTGCTCTCTGGTCAATGGGACACACACAACAGGTCTGCTGGCGTATAGTACTCCTCCCCTCAAACGTCTGGCAACACTTTTTAGGGTAATCTGCTTTCTTGAGGCAGCAAGAAACTGATTTGCCACCTGCTGAGCTGTGGTGCGCCTGTTCATTTTTGCTGATAGGACGATATATCTGTCTTCTGCAGGCGTCGTACTTCTAACACGACCTCCCCCATGACGCCTACTACACATTCCAGTAGCTTTAAATGACTTCCAAAGCCGTGAAACAACGTTGTGAGCAATGTCGAACTCTCTGGCAACATCTGTTATTTTTCGCCCTTCCTCGATCTTTCCAATAATTCGATCACGCATAAAATCATCCAAGTGATGTCGGGAAGACATGCCAAAAATTTCAAGTTCGTCTATTAAATATTTCCTGTAAAATTTTGACTTAAAACAACAACTGTCCACACGCGTCAAAACCTTTAAAGCTCTTATGAGCGCTATCACGTGATGAACAGACGTGGAAAAAAAATTGCATATGCATACTTCTACTTACTATATACCACACTTATTCTAATTTTCTGCATTTTCCTTCCTTTCATTTTGTAGTTGCTGTGGATGATAGTGTTATCCGTCTTTAAAAATTGCCCAGCAGTGTATTTACCCGATCCAAGCTTATTGTAAGCAAAAAAAAATTTTATTGAATTGAAGAATGTGAAAATATTACAGCATTTAAGTTTGTAATTTTCTTTGAAAAAAGAATAGCATACTTTTCCACGCAATAAGTTACATACTTGCTTAATCATTCTTTCAGTTTCTAGTTATAAAATTAAACAAAGTAAAAAATCATACTTCTATCAAATTTTTGAGAAAATAATTAATCATAAAGCTTTGTTTGGTCTAGAGTTGTTGTTACACATTTTAATGTTCACCATGTAAGTAGCCCTCGGGGAGGTTTCTTTTCATTCATAGTGACCTTTATCCCCTTATTGCAAGCAAGGAAGGCTAGAAAACTCCAAGGTAACAACCCGATAGGTGTAGGCAGGAGGTAGAAACTCAACATCAGAGCTGATGGTCCCTGGTTAATTAACGAGAAATTAACCAGGGACCATCAGCTCTGGAGAACGATATCTCACGTTACGTCAAGATAAGCAAAATATAATGATTATCTTACATATTCAGCACTGTTTTATTTGTAATAATTACTTCTTAATTATATTACCAGCCATTATACATTTAACCTGCCTTTTTATGTTACTTCAAATTCCCTATTCTTAAGTTTTGTCCTCGATTTGGAAATTTTCATTCTTTCAAAATATTTTAAAATTATACTAAGCACCTATTTTGATCATGCTTATTATGCCATTAAATTATTTAAAGAAATAAAATCTTTTTTCTTCATGATTATAATCTTAATACTCTTTGATATGTTTACCGTAATAAAAACCATAAATTTATTTGTTGATTCCTTTTCTATTTTCTTTTATATATAAAATTCCCGAAAACTCGGCTTACATTAAGCCGAGTTTTCGGGACTCTATTAACAATTATTTCATTTCTCAATTTATGAATTTCTTTTAATCCATAGCTGGAGCAACTGTATTTAACATTCATTCATAAAGCTAATTTTAAAAATCTTTAAAAATTGTTTCTTAACTTTCCTTATCTGTATAATAAGAGATTATTATTTGATTTTTGTAATTAGGTTCTATAAATAGCCTGCTTTAATTTAATATAAAATAGTAATTTTTTCATACACTCCTCTAGGCTCTTACCGTTGAGTGTAGATTAGACATTAAATTAAAAGTCTTGAACTGCTCTGTTTCCAAAATCTTTAAGTATAATGGGGATTCTTACGTTGTTTCTGTTGTACAATTTGACATTCGAAACAACAGAATGTACAAAAACAAAACAAGGATGAATGGTTTTAATGAAATATATAATCAATTTCAATATTTTTACTTTTTCATGCTGTTATTTTTTGTGTATATTCCCTTAAATACATTTTTAAATTACGATTGAACCTCCAATACGTTCGTTTAGGTGATCGTCTAATTTTTCTGATACTTAGGTATTCATCAAATGCTTAGGTCATTTTGAAATTAAAGGTAACCATGCTGATATAATTAGATCTAAATTGCTATTTATTTAACATTTTTGAGATTTCCAAAAAATAAGCCACAACATTTGACCCAGATAAAAAAGATAAAAAAAATACAGTAGTCCTTATTTTATACAATTTTCTCAAAACAATGTTTGGAGTACTTTCAAAGTAAATTTTACTTGCAATTAATTAAATGAAACTATACAAGTTTATAAATTAGCATGTATGGAGACTCTATGAATATGTGTTTCGCTTTTCATGGAATGATTTTCTTTGAAATTGAGGTGAAAAGTTTGTGAAAATTTAGAATTCTGCCATTTTTTTTTTTTTTTTTTTTTTTTTTTTTTGAAGCTTTATTACTGTTTTTCCTATTATAAGTATAATTTTTCCTTATATTTCTATTTAATTTAATCCTGGTGTTAAACGTACGCCTATTACAGTTCTTTTCCACTGAGTTAAGTGAGTGCTATTGAAAAAAATATTTATATATATACTTTAGTTCTTTGGATTTGAGCAATACTTTGTTTTTATATTATGATACTATCCAAAAGTGTATGAAATGGAGGCTGACTTCCCAAATGTGGACTATTCACTACGCACAGCAAAAATAACTTCTTCAAATACACTAGAATTTGACGATGATCTTTCAATAGCTATATTATTAGCATCTGAATGCGGTGTGAAAAACTTTTTGATTTTCCTATGCCTCGAAAATGACAAAGGAGGAATTCCGAAACGCCCCTTTCATTTAAAAACTGAACTAAATCAGATTATCATGAATCCAAACGGTATAATCGAGGTCATATTTACTCGTCATGGGAAAATATTAATAAAAAAAAAAATAACCCAGAAACTGCCACAGAGATTAGTTATATCCGACGTATTCTTAGAGTTCCTGTTACCCCGCAAATTCAAAAAGAGAGCTATATATCAAAATTTCTATTAACAAACATCCAAATAGACTTGGATTTAAACCTACTCGTGGAGGAAATTAATAGAAACGAGTTAATAGTATCAAACATAAGACGTTTCACTAAGAAAGGATCACCCGAGCTTTCTGAAAATATACTTATCACCATTTACGGCTTCAGTATGCCAAAAGAAATTAGTGTATTCTATTTCCGATTAAAAATAAAACTTTTCATTGATAAAGTTTGCCAATGTGGCACATGCTATAAATTCTCCCATCCTACTAAGCAATGCAAACTGTAAATTCCAATATGCAAACAATGCTGCTCGGCACATGAACACAAAATATGCTCTTCTAATCCAATTATATCAATGATTATATTATATTATATCAAGAGATGGGCACGATAAATAATCAGCTGAATGAATGCAAAGGCAATCATTCAGCTGATTATTTATCGTGCCCATCTCTTGAAAAAAAAAGATTTCTAAAGTTCAAAGCAGAAAACCATTTATCATTCATCGAGGCGAGGTGACAATTCAAGTCACCTCAAGATTCTTTAGCTGGAATTATCCGTTCAGCACAACCTAGTGGAATTAATAAGACAAAAATCGAAGAAAGTAAAGCAGTATCCAGAGTGATAGAATCATACAATAATATATTATCGAAACTGACCTCATCTTTTGAGGCCAAATTACTTGCTCTACAAACTAGACAGGATGACAAAAATGTCCTCGTTGATAAATAACACAATTGAAACATTTGCATTAAAAGCACAGAAACAGCCTGGCACAGGAATCCTCTAAACGAAAGTCTATCCGAAAAAGTTCTAGGCTAAGATCTTCTCAAAATAAAAATGGATCAAATACTAATTTAATTGCAGAAATATCCTAGGACTTTAATTTCGAATTAACCTCTGAAGTCAGTCAAACAATAAGTGAATGTTTAGCCAAGGAGAAGAGCACTAATAGCCCTCCATAGCACAAGTGCACAATACACAATACAACTTTGAAGCGCTTTCAAATTTTCTGTCTGTTTTTATACCATTTTCCTATATCTTCATGCATAATAAGTTTCCTGTTCTATCCTCGAATGCTAAAAGTAGCAAGCGCCCATATTTTAAGTTTTCTTATTTTACTTAACAAGTGTTATTGCTATACATGAAACTTTTCTGAAAAAACAGGACCTTTTCTTTTTAACCAATAAAATTATATTTCGGAGTGACAGAGATCGTGGTCGGGGAGGAAGTTTGCCAATTGCCATAGATAAGTCATATCCAACTCAAATATACAACCCAACACGTCTTCCAGATGAAAGTCGAGAACTTTTGGTTATAAAAGTATCCCTTTCTTCTTTAACTCTTTTCATAATAAATGTATACATCCCTACCAAAAAATTTTCAAGCGATTGGTTAAACAGTATAATCCAAGGTATCAGATCACCTTTCATTATTCTTGGAGATTTCAACGTTCGACATACCGATTTCGGGAGTCTATCCAAATCTCCCAAAGTCTTGAGTTCTACGATTGGATACAAGAAAGTAACTTTTGCCTCTTGAATACTAAAGTTCCAACGCATTTTGGTCCACATCACAACCCCTCTCTTATTGATTACTGCATAGTCTTATCAGATATCTTTCATTTGTGAAATATCAATATCCATCCAGATTCGTTTGGTAGCGATCATGTACTTATGAAGACGATTATTTCTATCAGTGGTAAAAACCCACAATGGCGAGCGCGGATTCTGTGGATTGACTTTTTTACTTCATTTAACCAGCAATTAAATAACACAAATTAAAAACTATCAACCAATTCAGTGATATATTTCAATATAATTTAACTAAATTTCGAAAATGGCAAAAGTTCCCGTATAAATCCTACCCTCCTTGGTGGAATTCAAAATGTAGCTATCTATTAGGACAGGAGTTCCCAACCTTTTTATTTAGCGGATCCCTTTTGCAGGCAAAAATCTGAGACGAACCCCTGTCACTCAAGTGCGCAATAATTAGTAAAATTCAGCTCGAAGCCCATCGGAACTGAAAACTCTATAATGCAAGTGTCATTTTTTTTCAATAACTCCACAACCAGTCAAGAGTCTTTGAATTAATGATAAATGGAAACGACTTTAAACGATGTTTCTATTAGTCTGAATTCCCACACTACATTCATATACTTGCTATTCGATTTACTCACATTGTTCAACAGAATAGGCTTGTCATATTTCTAATTGAGTAAAGGGAAATACATTGCAAAGAAAAGCAACATTCGTTGGATAACATTTTAATTTTCAGAATAAAAATATAAATACAAACAGAATTCAATTAATTATTAATTTATAGAAAATACAAACAAATACCTAAAAAAGTTAAAGTTCAGAAACATTTCCTACTCGTCGACGAAACACAATGCTTTCTTCTTTACTAGAAATGAGTCATGTAGGAATAATAATTAATGTGAAGGTTGAGGTTTCTTCTTATGACGCAATTTTTTGAAAAGTCAGGCTAAATACTTAACAACTGGATACGGATGTCAGTTCCAGCATCTAGACATCTTCGGTACTTAGTTTCGGTTGCGGCATAGATCGAGAATCCGGATTCTCACATGTATGTTGTGGCAAATGGAATTAGAACACGTTTGCTTTTTCAACAAGGGAGTAGAATTTTTTGTTTTCCAAAAGTGTGAGTAACCATCGCTATCGAAAGTAGAGTTCAAGGTTGATTCTGTAGAAATTTCTATCAACAACTCATTTTCATTTCACGATAGAATATTCGGCTTTTTTGATACAGCGAATGGATTTACCACCCATTTGTATTCCTGCAGCTTCTCATCCTGAGCTATTGGGAAATAATGCTCCAACGATGACGTCAAGCTTCGAAGGTGTTCGAGGATTTCTTCAAACAAATTGTTCCAAAGCTGCAATGTCTTGTTTTTCAAAACTCGTTGAGAAAAGGTAAACATTCAACCTTTCCCTCCTCCACATTCTCTGCCCAAAAATTGATTTTGTTCTTCAAAGCTCGAACTTTGTCGTTTGCAGAGACTGCTGTCATAGTTTTCCCTTGCAGTGAAGAATTCATTTGATTCAATTTGGAGAAAATATCTGCCAAATAAGCAATTATACAATGCCAGCTTTCATCGTTAATAATCTCTGATAATTTGGTATTTTGGTAGTCTAAAAGTGAAATAGTACTTCTAAACGTAAGTCATATAAACGAGATAGTGCATTCCCATTTGAGAGTCACCTTACTTCTATATGGAGAAGCAGAGGATGATGAAGGCTTCCCATATCTTCAAACAGTATTTTGAAAAGTCTTGACTTCAACGGCTGAGATTTTATGTAATTAATAATTCGTATAGATTCATCTAAAACTTTCGTGGAAGATGCAGGTATTTTTTTCATAGCTAAAGCATGTCTGTGGAGAACACAATGACTACTATTGCAATCCTTGGAGTTCTCTTTTATTTTTTTATCGCTCCGACCATTGGACCCGTCATAGCTTTCGCACCATCTATGCACACATCGATGCGATCAGACCATGGAATTTAGTTGGTTCTTAAAAAATCATCCAACAAACGGAATATTTCAGTACCTGTTGCATGGGCAGGTAGTGGTTTGCACAATAAGAGGTCCTCTTCCAAACATCCGGAGAATGCATAACAAACAAAAGCCAATAAAATCGCTAATCCCGCAACGTCAGTAGATTCATCTATTTGGAGAGAAAATGAATTGTATTGGGAGAGAGAAACCAGAGATTCTTTCACGTCATTTGACATGTCAACTATTCGTCTCTTGACAATATTGTTTGACAGTGGCACTGAAAATATACGTTTTACTGCTTTTTCGTCTAACATACAAGAAACAATATCGCTAACACACTCTTTTATGAGGGTTTCCGCAATTGTATGAGAATTGTCTGTTTTTGCCACCCGATAACTTACCAAGAAAGAAGCTTTTAGTCAGTTTTCATTAATTGTTTTTGCATGACTTTTCCTGCAGCGTTGAGAAGAAGCCAATTCAGCTCTTTTTCTTTTGAAAAATCTATTTCTTTAGTATAGAGGTCTGATGAGTACCTTCAAAATGATGACGCAATTAAGTGGAACCATCTAACTGTTTTGAAGGACGCGTGCGTAAATTACTCACTGAGATATACCATCCTCGGTCTCGATAAAGCTCATTTTTAAATAACTTTCGTTGTACTTACGCTTTTTAGTTATTGTTCTTCCGCGGGGTACTGCAACTAAAGTTGCGAAGTTTTCACATAATAAATCTGGCTGTGGCGCTTCATGTGACTGTTCTTCATTTGGCCGTCCTCCTTCATCATCAATTTCAAACAGCAGCTTTCCTCGATGTGAAGACGATGGAGAAATTACTATCTTCAATGATCCCGGCTTCAGTAGTCGCTTCATGGAGGAAGTAATAAACTATACAAAAAGCACTCACGAAAATTCAACATTAAATGATGTCTCGAGAAAAACGAGAAAAAGCGGGTGACTGTCCGCCGCATGTAAAGCGAGGAGAGCATACGAGGCAGTGAGCACTCTGGTTGACTGATCTCACGCCATTTCCGAAGATCACGGGTAAAAGGTTTTAGCAAGTCACATTGTCACGTCGTTCAAGGTCGTGTGCACGCCGGCTTATAGCCCACGCGTACGTGACCTCCGGAGTTTACAGAAAGTCGAGTAGGGAGGCCACATCTATACACGCTATTGAAAGGTGGCCCGGACCCCTAAAAACGCAGCCGGACCCCTAAGGGGACCGCGGACTGCTCATTGGGAAGCCCTGTATTAGGACACAAAAGAAGACTCTAGCGTACAGCCAAAAGTCTTGTAATGTGAACGTATGGATACAATATAAGAAGATTGCAGCCGAGCTCAACTCCTACATATTATCCATGTCTCGCTGTTTCTGGGAGAAAACTGTGTCATCTGCCGCCCAGTCCAAAGATATTTACCGTATTCTAAAAAGTCCTCAAAATAGAGTATCTATATGTACAGACTCACACCTATATATAATGAAAGGATTCAGAGTAATAATTGACGCTGTCGCTCAAGCAAATCTTTTTGCAAATTATTATATACATCCTATTTCTGAAGGAATACCACTAGATTTCAGCGCAGACTTCAAGTTATTTTTACCATATAAACAACCTTTTCATTGACAGAACTACAGAAGGCAATTACCCAATGCAGAAACACATCAGCTAGTCCGGACAAAATCTTGGCAAAAATACTTCAAGGCATAAATCATTATAACCTTAACTGTCTTCTACATATTATAAATAAATCATGGATAACATGAATAGTTCAAGAGATATGGAAAAAATCTATTATTATCCCTATTCTAAAACCAGGGAAAAGCTCTGATGACATCAAATCATACCGACCTATTTCTCTTACCGGTGTTCTTTGTAAAACTGTTGAGCGCATGATTATAAAACGGCTCACCAACCATACATATTCATCACCGATCCTCAACATAAATCACCACGGATTTTTGCCAAATAGAGGATGCGACAGCACATTATCTATCATCCATCATTCAATTATGTCTCCTCGATCCACCAAAAAGTTTATTATGTGTGTCACTGTAGATGTTGCAAAATCTTATGATTCAATTTGGCAGGATGGCCTAATTTTAAAGCTATTAAATGCAAATATTAAAGGTAATGCAGCACTATGGATTCATAATTTCATCATAAATCGAAGTTTCCAAGGAAGGGTGAGGTATCGAACCAAATGTCCTTCCATAGGGGTGTCCCTCAAGGAAGTGTATTATCTCCTTTCCTTTTTACCATATTTATGGCAGATATTTATGAAATAATTCTCAATAGCATTGAGTGCTATATTTATGCAGACGACACAATATTACTGTATAAATCTACAAACCTAGAAAAATTAGAAATCAAAATGACAAATGCTTTTATCAAACTACAAGAGTGGTGCCAACAATGGAAACTCATGGTGGATCCCCAAAAATGATCCGTCATTAACTTCTCGACAAGGAGAAAACAGCCTAAATTCAATTTATATATTAATTAGCAACCTATTCGATGGAATCAGCATGTACGAATTTTAGGTGTGTATTTTTTACATAACTTGACTTTCCGGCATCATTTTATACAAAAGAGAAAAGCCACTCTAAAGAAGTTGAATGCCCTAAAAGCAACTGAAACCAATAGGTGGGGTGCACGAATATTTCACCTAATAAAGATAACCCAATCTTATATTGTCAGTGGGTTGGGTTATGGATGTCATGTATTCGTCACTGCCAGTAAATCAGACCGAAGAATCCTAGAGACTCCGCATCACGGCTCTATAAAAATTGCTACAGGGCTTCCTAAATGGACACCCATCCCAATTCTTCTTCCAGAGCCCGGATTTTTTCCTTTATCAACAAGGCATGAGATGCTATTTTTAAGATTCTATGTACGAAACATTTGCAAATGGAAACTATCTCCTTGTGCTATTTGGTGGAATAAAATTTCATTCAATCACATGCATAATGGGCAACTTCTGGCTATCAGAGCAAAAGACTGTTTTCTTCTCAAGGAATTCAAATACACCAATTATTAAAAATCTCTATTTTAATTCCTTAGAACAAAATTGAATAATGTAATTATTAAATACTCTGGCTTGCCTTTCCAGTCGAAAAATATACCCAAAGATATTATTTGTAATAGTTTTAATGAATATTATAACTCTATTTAACAAGACTGTGTTACAATTTTTACCGACGCTTCAAAACAAGGCTCAAACCTGGAAATTGCAGTTTTCAATTCTAAAACCAATATATATCGATATCAGATAAAATAAACTCTCTAAACTCAATATTTACCGCAGAGGCATAGGCTTTGCTTACTGCTGTATCTAAAATTTGTGCATAGGCAGAAAGATATATAATCTTCATTTATTCATATTCATGTCTCAAATTTTTATCAACTGGCAATCAAACATTTTCTGTTATCATTCAAAAAATAAAAGAAAAAATTTTATTTGCAGTGCAAACTTGTCAAGAGATACATTTAATTTGGATCCAGGGACATTCGGGAATCCATGGAAATGAGATAGTAGATACTCTAGCAAAATCCGCAATTTAACAGCCTTTATTGTCTGAAATCTCTATATCTCGAAGACTTTGGACATACATAAAAATAGCATTCCAGCTTAAAGGATTAAACAAGTGGAAAAATAGCAAATATGCTTCCATTTCTCTCAGTTGTTTTGATACCCATAAGCAAAAAAACACTTATTCTATTCCCAATCTCGTTTAGAAGATATATTGCTATCTAGGGTACCCGAACCTATCCTACAAAATCTGTTCTATACAGATTCCACATATCCCCCACAGACCGTTGTTTGTGTGGGAAACCTGAAACAATCGATCATATATATATATATATATATATATATATATATATATATATATATATATATATATATATATATATATATATATATATATATATTCTATTATCTTGCCCTTTATATTACGATCCGAGAAATGATCTCCGTAATTCCTTGGGAATTGGAGCCTTATCCTTTTCTTGGATGTTTGAACTATCCACAAATCCAAAAGTGAAAACTCCAGCTTTAAGCGAATTCATGCAAAAAAAAAAACTTACAGATTTTGACATATGATTTGATAAGACGTCATAAAAACGTCATCTAGTACTTATCTATCATTGGAGAACTTTTGTCTCTGTTGATCGAAGAGGAACCATGTTCTATTCCCATGAAACCTGTTTGTTGAGTGTTAATTTAGATCCGGCCACTTATTATCAAATACAACCATGAACAATCAACATAAGAATCAATCCAACAATATGATACTAATCAATCAACTATCTGTGTGTCTTCTCTCCTCAATGTGAGCTATACCAATTGCCAAATAAGCAAGGACCAATTAATATATAATATAAATATTGGTCTGTGACTATAAGTAACTTTAGCAAAGAGGTCCAAAACTTCCAGCCACAACACAACCCCAACCCTCAATACGATGCTTACAGTAACTCGAAATCTTTTTTGGGGATAATTAAATTTAAATTAAAATAAGATGGCCAATGCATCTGAAAATAATGCTAACGTAGTGAGTTCTGTTTATTGTATAACTTTTAAACACAATAAAAGTATTCTGCTATTTAAAATTTTACGATGTATCCCCATAATAATTGTGTATTATTTATATGAACATTTTGTATGTATTGATGTATATAGATATTTACACAAATACACCGAATGGCTTATTTAACTTCATATTATCAAAAAGTTTAAATGCTATGATGATTTTAATCTTGCTTGATATACAAATTATCCGCACAGCATATGAATGTCTTAGCAGCTGTGACTCACGCCTGCGATCTGTTTTGAAATAGTCTTAAGTTTATTTTTGTTTTCTGTTGTATAAATTTACGCTTAAGACCAGGCAACTTCTTAGTTTAGTCTTTGTTGGTTTTTATTATGAAGACTTATCAATGCTATACACTTTGGATTATATTAAAGTTTTGATCATAACATTTTTTTTTCCTTATAGTTCTCGATGAAAATGTGCTTTGGGTCCCCTGTTTGGCGCATTTTCAAAAAATTGCCAACTGGCGCATTTTTGCGTGTTATGTCGCGAAGTTTCAACTCCGCGACTTATTATGCTCCGAGACATTACGCAAAAACAGCGTTTCTATGGCGAGGAAACCGAAATCCGTAGTTTTTAACGAATTTTACCGTTGGTATGGTAACCAAAACAATAGTTTTTTTACGAATTGTATAACAAAAAAAGACAGGATTGCCTCAAGGAGTCCATTTAGGATGAAATAGTCAGGGTTACCACGCTTTGTGCGTCTATCGCCCATTTAGCGAGAAAGTGGTACGGAAACCACAAATTAATCTAGTTTTTCATTTTATTTATTTATTTTGTTAAAAAATAATCATAACCTTTATTTTTTTTTATTTTACAATTTTGGTCTTGGGCTTTTGATAGAAATATTCTAGAAAATATTCAACATATGCCCAAATGATATTCTATGTGAAAGTTATTTTTATTTACATTTTCATCAATATTTGCTTAGTCATTTTGTGTTATAATTTTAAATTTTGTTGTATATATTCAACTGAAATAATCTTAAATATATATAGGATATTTTTTACGTATCGTTAACTTATTTGGTGTAAAATATTTCATTTAATGGTTTTTCATTAATCCTTGTTTATTTAATTAATATTTTTATATTAAACTGTCATATGATGAAAATACAAGTTACGAAGAGAATATTTCTCAACTTGTATATCTATACAATACTACTTTGTAATGAGTAAATAAGTACAGTAGAACAAATATAAGGTAATAAACAATTTGCCAACATTTTACACAATAAGAATTTTAGCAACTGCTTTTGTAGAATTAAATAATCTTGCAATCATTTCTTTACAGATTGCTGAACTTATATTCTCATATCCTATTGCATTCATGGAAATTTAGAATACCTTAATAATATCAACTTATCTTCAATTATCTAAAACATTCTATTTTTAAAAAGTAACCTTGTTACCATATTGATGATAAATAATGATCTGTTTTAAAATTGTGGAATCGTTCAAATAAGCTGCAATAACAATCATGTTAGAGACGTTAAATGTCTCAGTGAAGATCATTAGCAGCATATTATTCACAAAATCTTTTTTTTTTTTCCAAGTAAAAGGAACTTTGCTAAACCCACAGCATCATAAAATATGGTTGTTTTTATGATAAATAATCCAGATATTATATCAATAATGTCACATTTAGAATGATTTATTCTGATTTTCAATGTTTATTTCTCATGCAATAAGTTGAGCTTTCTTCTTTATAAATATTACAATGACAGATTTCCTATTTATGTCTGGCAAAATTTATTTATGTTCCTCTACTACTTCTCACCAATAATATTTTCCACTGTGATTTGCTCTTTTGCATAGTTTGAATTAGTCATGTTTTTTCCCACAGTAAAATCTTTGATTCATAAATGTTAAACATACTATCAGTTTCCCAATTTCCTGTTTCAATGACTTTATTTGTAACTTTTAATTTAAAATCTCACAGGTAACTTATACTCTTTTGCTCCAACATGACAATATATAAACTTAAATATTTGCATGATGAAACAGCTCAGATTGACCCGAGCTTTGAAATTCTTAGTTGCTATTTTAGTTGCAATTTTGGATTCTGCTGTGAAGCAGAATCCAAAATTGTGCTAGTAACTAAATACCTTTCTGAGACACTTATTTAGGCAGCAAATGGCCCTCATTCCTGCCTTCAGTTGAATAGTTCAAAGTTTTGAATCCCACCTTGGGCATGTTTACAGTAGTTTGGAATCCACTTTAAATTTTAGGTCAGTGGTTTCCAACCTGTGAGACGGGCCCCCTTTGGGGTACGAGGCAGTTGCAAGGGAGGCATACAGCTGTTTTCAAAATATCATTTTCGCGAATACAAACCAAAAGAGTCGAATAGGTGTCAAAAAATGAATCAGCAGTATACATAATCCACAATCCTCTCCGCGAATTTTTCGGGTACAAATGCTAAAACATCCATATTCTTCTTGGAATGAAATATCTCGCTTTCACTTTTGGAGCCGAGCACCGGGGGCGTGGAATCAAAAGATAAGCACTCGCAACATCCCTGGTATTCTCGTGCTTACTCGTGCCAAACTTCAGTAAACAGAAGTATCTGATTGTTTCTGTTTTCTATGAACAGAATTAGTTCATTAGTAGTGCTTGCGATAACCACATTTATATGTACAGGGCCGGCCCCAGGGTAGGATGATCCTGGTGGCTGCCCAAGCGCAATGATCAAGGAGCGCCAAAATCATGGAAAATGAAAATAAACTGGTAAAAAAAATTAAGTTAAAGGCTTTTATAAAATGCACTAAAAAGTAAAGAATATTTTTTATCATTCTGATATTAAATCAATAAATTATTTTTCATAATATTGTGTTGTCATCGGACCCTTATATTGTATGTGTACCAAATATTGAAATCGGTTCACAGGAATTTTCACAAAAAAGTGTTGCAAGATTTGACTGGTAGTTTTGATTTTGATTTCTAAACCAAGCGAAACAAGATCTACTTTTAACTGCATATAAAAAGAAAGTTGTCTTAAAACAATGTATTATTTGCCACAGGGAGGCGCACCAATTTTTTTTAAAGGGGGGCGTCGGTACAAAAAGGTTGGAAACCACTGCTCTAGGTCTTAATTTAATTAACTTTGTGTGCAGAAACAGACCATTGAATAACAAAAGAAACCTTTTAAGGAACCAAATTTATTCTTGAATGTAATGGATGAAATACATCAACTGATTCATGAAACCTTTCAGTGGCACCTTTTAATTATTTTATGAAACATAAATGGTATTTTTTGTTAACTTTATTGTTAGTTTTCATGATACAGAATGTTTTTTATCATGGAATCTGCTGTGCATATAATACCCTTAACAAGTTTTGAAACTTTTCGAACACATAATCTTCTGATTATGTGTTAAAAAAACTATTAAGAGAAAATATGAAGCAGAAAAAGAAAAGAAAATAATTTGATTCAGTTTGTGTGTTATAGAGAAGCAAGATTGTTGCAAGATAATTTTATTTGCATAATGTGTAGAAGTATATATTATATTCCTAATGAGTAATCATATTTTTAAAAATCTTAAAACTGTTTTCATATAACAACAGTCAATTTATAGTTTTTAATTGTACCTGATTGAATAATTATTCTAGGTATTCTGAAAGTTGTGTAAATAAGAAAATGTTGTGTGTAGAAGTTCAAAACTTTTTACTTTAAGATATGATGTTTTCCCTTTATTAAGCAAGACAAAAAAGTAGGTATGGTTATTTCATTATATTTTATATTCATTTCTTCCAGAGTGAAGAATATGAACCTTTAGACACAATGCAAATGAAAGTTTGTAGTAAAAATGGAATACAGACTACAGTCTCAGCCATTGTAAGTATATTTAATATGTTA
The DNA here is from genome assembly GCA_030067965.1 of Latrodectus elegans. NCBI lineage: Eukaryota > Metazoa > Arthropoda > Arachnida > Araneae > Theridiidae > Latrodectus > Latrodectus elegans. The sequence continues at coordinate 19,048,055 of CM057819.1, forward strand.
AAATATATTAAGATCTTTATCAAATTCTTATACTAGTTGTGCTTTTTATTGTGAATTCTGTAAAAATATGTTAGATATTTAAATTTCTTTTGTTATGGGCATAAATTATTCTTTTTACCTTAAATCTATAAACGTTTTGAAAATCTACCTAAAGTGTTATATTGATTTCATTGTTCTTAAAAATTCTTTTTACTCACTACTTCCAAAGCAAATTAAAAGAGATAAGTATTTATCTAGAAATTTGTTTCATTTCATAATAAATTAACATAGGAATTGTGTCTTGGAAGTTCTATCAATGTTATTTAGAAGATATTTCATGAAGTCATATTTATCTTAAATTACAAATAGTTTAGTTAGTTAATTTTAATTAAGGGAGGCACTAAAATTATTTAAAGCATAAAATAAAAAGAATGTTTTTCACAGAGTCAGTAGCTGATTTTCTGGCCATTACCTGTTATTAAAAAAATTTAAGCTAAGTCAAAGAACAGAGCTGTATTTTTATATACTGTTCTCTTTGAATACTGTTAGACATACAAATTTCAAATAAATAAAAATGTTAACTTGTCAATTTTAAGAACTCTAGATATTTTCTGAAAAACATGCATTTACCCTAAGAAGAGACAATCTTTCATTCTGCTAAATTTTTGATAAACATATTTATTTTCATCCTTACAAAATTTGTGAAGAATTGGTTTTTTATGATCGCCTGGACTAAATTAAGTTTTTAAAACAAAATAAATGCATACAAAAAGTTCATTTTTCTTTAATGATGAAGAACATTTTCATTTAACTCTCTTTTCAGATAAATTTTATACAGAAATTTTATACAAATTTTAAACATCATATAATCCATTTTAAGATCTTTGCAATGAATAAGATTTTAGCAGCTATGTGGAGAAAGAATTCAGATACTGTTTTATTATTAAATTGATGATAAAGATTATTATAATGAATATTTTTACAAAAAGAAAAAAAAACTAATTTATACAAGAAACTGGTGTTCATGAAACTCTTTGCAATTCATTATTTTTCCAAAGCCATTGGAAGTTGTTGGAATTTTTAGTTGAATTCTAAAAACTCCTGGAAATTTTTAATACCTATGAAAATATTATTAATTTCTTGAACTTTATTGCTTTTGTTGAATTTCCAGTGAAATAGATTGAAAAAGTTATTAGTATCTGACATCTTTACTGGATACAAGCAAAACTATAATAACTTAATATAGGCAAGATTTTGATGAGAACCAAAAAGGCATAATTTCCAACTAATACAGTTTGATAGTGTAGTAAAACCACCATGTGAATTGATAGTATTGTCAAATAAATCCAACTATTTGTTTTAGTTTCTTATAATATTTCGTTACTGATTATAATGTGTGTGTATATATATATACACACATATTATAATCCGTAACGAATATTATGTGGAGGAAGAATTCAGATACTGTAACGTTATGTATGTATGTGTGTATATAAATATATATATATATATATATATATATACACACACACACATACTTACATAATAAGTTGAAAATACAGAAAACCATTTAAATTGCTTAGTAAAAATTTGAAAAAATATACATTTTGTAACTTTATGTAATTTTAATTTTTTAGAAAAGAAACTTATAATATTAAACATTTTTTTTATTTTATTGAGGCAATAAGTTAATAATATATTGCAGAAATAGAATGAATATTTAAACTCTGATCCTACACATATATTGTTACTTGAGTCTAGAGCATGTGTTCCCAAAGTGGTTCAGTTGGACCCGCAGGGATCCATAGGATACCACACGGGGTTCCACATAGTCATGAACAGAAAACTGGGATTCACATGCTTTAATGGGAGTCCATGAAACATTTTCTGGTTTTAATAATAAAGAACAAAAATTTTGGCTTATATTTACCTATCAGCATGGGTAGGTAGTATCATTCATTAGGTAGATACTCAAAAATATTTGAAACTCATTTCAAACATAATATTGAATAGATAATAGTACAAGTGTACTTGGTAAATTTGAATTAATGAAGCAAAATAGTAGTCAGTGCGAATTCTCCCAGTTTATGCACTCATCACAGATAGAATATCTTGATGAGGACATTCAGACTTACGCTCAACATTTAAACAGCCTGCATGGTGACTTCAAAAATAAATTTGTAGATGTTCTGATGATGGAAATACCACCATGGATCATAACCCCATTTGATGAAATGGAAGAGGCGAATGTGGTATTTCAAGATGAGATACTTGAGCTCAGCACCAACAAGGAACTAAAGTTGGAGTTTAAAAAAAGGCTATCAAACATTTTGGCTGCAGGCAGAAATCCCCGAAAAATATCCTTGGTTGTGGGGAATTGCAAGGAAATTTTGAATAAGGTTTCCTTGTCATATCTTGTAAAAATATGTTTTAGTAAAATTACCAACCTGTTAACCAAAAAAAAGGAGTAGATTGAACATAACAGAACGGGGAGATTTGAGATTACTTCTTACAAAACTGATGCCAAATATTGATAATTTGCTGTCAATTCATTAAGTACATCCATCTCATTAAAAGTATGATTATTTTTTATTGTTGATTTACATTTCAGAGTTCATTGTTGATTTTTTGTCAATTGTTGATTATCTGTAATAATAAATGTTTATAATTTTATATAAGCACAAGTAGTTTAATAAATAGGACACAAGAAAATGTGCTACTTTTTTTTCTTAGCAATTTAGGGTGATATTTTTTAGGAGTTTTGGGAATAGAATAGAAATGTAGCAGTTGGGATCTACCGAAAATAGTAAAACTTTGAAAGTGGTCCACGAGAAAAAATAGTTTGCAAACCTATGTTATATTTCATGGTCTGGAGTATATTTTCACAACTTTCTGTCTATTGTACATTTAGATAATATTTTAGCATGTAAAAGCATTGGAATAGGATGTGGCTATAAATAAGAAATTTCTTTTTATAACTTCTATAAAGTTTTTTTTATAGTAGTTAATTAATCATTGATAACCATAATGGAATGAAGTGAAAAAATATTCTGTAAATTTTGCATGTATTTAAATATTTTGTGAAAAAAATTTATATGTGGAACATGCACTTTGATTTCTTGCTTACAAAACATATTTTTGCTGTATTTATTTTCTTTTAATTGTATTTCTTAGTATCAAATTTTTGTTTATATGAAATTATTTTCCTAGAGTAATGTATCCAGTTTTTGTTTTTCTCTTTCTCTCTCATTATTTTCAAATTGAATTTATATCCTAAAATGTGCTTTTTCATCTTCTTTTTGTGTATAAGAAAGGTTATTTTGTTTACTCTTTTAAAAGTTTTATTTTGCTTATTATAGCTTATATTTATTAATTAAATGGAATAGAAGTGTTTCATTCCTAAACAAAAAATCATAGTAAATGTATGTTACATCTAATCTGAGTATGATCATATCATATTAGGGATCCAAAAGAAGTTGTAAATTTTCAAATTTGCTTGTTGGCAGATATGAAATTGAATTTATTTATCAATCATTTTAACATCAGCAACAAAGAAATTAATAGTAATATTCTATGATGCTTAAAAATCTATAATAGATTAGGCATAAGAAACAGAAGGAATTGACATAACATTAATTGCACAGTAAAACACATGCCATCATAGAGCTTCAAAGAAGAAAAAATTCCACACTTATCAAGAAAATAAGTAGGATATTAAAATCTATTGCAGTGGTTTCTAAAGTATCATTCTAAGGGTCTATGGAAAATAAGAATTTTGGGATCTCTGAGCAATGTCAGGCTCAGCGCAAGGTTTAATATAAAATAACAATTATCAGCATATTAAGAATGTAAAAACAAAATAATAATGAAATAACAGTTAAAAACATATCTTTAAAAGGAAAATAAAAGAAAAAAAATAATCTGACACATGCCTATCATTTAATAGTTCTAGATGGCACCAGCTGCTTTATTATTTATTTAGTAACATACATGGCACACTGTGATGTAGACTGCCGAAAGTTGGTATACGCATGAACACAGCATTGCTACACGCACTATCTACTATATAAACATAAACTATAAAAGGAACCAATTATAATAAGTAGAGATATATCTAATTAACAATTTAGTTTTATGTTATCGTGCTACAAAGGATATAAACAAATTTCCTAGCCTTAGACAAAAAAAAAGTTTTGTATTATTTGATATAATTGCATTTTTTGTGTTGTTACCTTGTGAACTTTTGTTACAGATGTATATTTCAATAAAATTGATCTCATTTTAAAATGTCACTTTTTTTTAAGTAATATCTTAAGATTAATTGAGATTTTAATAAAAACTGAAGAGATTAAATTTTTTCTAGATAGATATTTTTTTAATGTTAATTTTACTGAGATTATTTTATTCAAAAATTATATGAACTTTTGTCCTTACTTCAAACAATTCAAAAGAGCTTTATTGCAGCATTCCATAGAAGATGTTAATAATAATTAACAGTAGTTTGTTGCAAATGAAACATTTGATACACAAATTTTATTATATTCTGCCCTTTTTAACACAATATGAAGGAGTGGAAGAGAAAAGGCCAACGATATAGTGTTGAATATTTGAAGTAGGGCTTTATTTCATCACTAAAAAATAATGATTTGCTTATGTCTTCTACATAAAACTATGTCAAATGATTCAATAAAACCTTCCAAGCTAAAAAAACATTTAATAAAAATCCATAAGGACAAATAATATAAGGATTCAATATTTTTTCAAGTAATTAAATGAAAATATTTGAATACATCATCATTGCAACAACTCATAGAGACAAATTTTAAGGAGGATGATGATAGACTCTGTGCTTTTTATAGCTTTACATTATTGATTGCAAATTCTAGAAAGTCTTCAGTACAATTGCTTGCTATTGTCAGCCTGTAACTCCTCTCGATGCAAACTTGAACATTCTTCTCTTGCATATTTCTGACTGCATGTTGAACCTTTATGAGTGGGGACAAACACAAATGAATCCATACTAATGGAGGAACAACTTACTGAAATTCCACAAATGAAGAATATGAACTAATGTTTGAACAAGAACACTACAAATTCTTATTACGAAAAAAGAACCCTATTTTATATCCTGCATTGTGAGTTACTGTACAGAAGTTGTTGTCTACTCTTCCATCTTCCTGTCTGGTAGAATATGGATTCAATGGTGTTATGAACTTCATCACAAAATAAAACTAATTAGAAATTAGTGTTTGTGAGTATTTGTGGCTGCTACTCACATTGAGCCAGATATTTAGTTATTTATATTTTGTTTTAGAATGTTATAATTTCAATATAAATACAATTGCTACAACATTTTTTTTAAATTTATAATTCATTAGGGTTTTTATTTGGTAATCCATGGTCATGTTTTATATATAAAAAGGGGTCCATGGATCAAAACAATTTGGGAATCCCTAGTCTATTGAATAGATGAATATCTAGATAAGTGTTTAATATTCATGTATAGTGGTTATACAGTTTTAAAAAAGTCAAATAAACAGAATGATAAATCTATGTATTGAATAGTAATGATAGAATAAAATAGGGAAGAAATCATTTAAAGTTAAACTTCTAACTGATATTTGTATTTATTTACTTTTCATTTTTATAATTTCTGTTTGGTTTAAATATTCTGATTTAAGCAGAAATGTTTATAGATATTATAAGTTTATAACAGTTTAAAGAGTCATGTAAGCAAAATTAAAAGCTCTGAAATTGTAAATTGTTGTATATAATGTTTATGGAATTTTGATTACGTGAAGACTTATTCAATAAGGAGATTTTGTAACATTTAAATTTATTTTCATTTTGATATTTATTAACTATTTAACTGGTTCAGTTTGAGTTATCTGGATGACTAATTGCTTATTTTAATACTCTTATATGAAAATAGTCAATGAATTTATTTGTTTTTTTCAACTATTTATTTATTTTAATTCTTTGTTTTTGTACATTCATAGATAGTAATCAATTGCAATGTGGAATATTGGCTAAATCTTAAATACTCAGTGAAAACAATATTTTCAGCTATCTTGAAAATACCAAAAATTAACTTTTAATATGTATATTTGCCTTATATATGTTTGTAAAATTTAAATTATATACAAATATCTGTTTTAGAAAAAATGTATAAGCTTTCATCTTAACCAATGTTAAGTTCTAAATTCATTTATTGACAGTACAATATTTCATCACAAAGCTTTACTTAGGAAATTTTTATGATTTGATATAAGAGTATGGTTGTATCTTCTAGAAACTTGGATTGCTTTTAAATTACAATTAGAATAAAAATTTGTAGAAATAAACACTTCTTAAAATTGTTTTTATATCATATATTGTAACTTCTATATTGTTCATTGCTGATGAGCTAAAAACTACCAAAAATGTTTTACTGGTTTTTATATTGAAATTTTGCATACTTTTTATTTATTTTGATCATATTTTATGAATTACATTTCATCAAATTATCATTAGATTGTACTTTAAACTTTTATTCATTCCTCGGTTAGCATATAGGTTTTATGGAAACCAGATATTATGTTCAATTTAAAATGCCACCTGTTCTTGATAACAATAATCCAGATGATACTCTTACTGCAGAAGAAGAAGAATGTCTAGAGTATATGATGTTTTTAGAAGAGGATTTTCATTGGGTACTCAAATTACCTCATCATAGGTAATTTCTGACATTATATAGGATATATTTATTTTCCTTTAAGCACATTAAAATATTGCTTAAATGTTATAAAAAAAAATTTTTTAAGCTTAAATACTTACAATAGTATTTAGACATTGTTGTAACATGCTATTTATGTATTATTTGGTAGAGTTATTATATTATAGTTAATTCTTTTTTATATGTTAATTTATGTAGATTTTAGAATTTTTGAATTTATTTAATTATGTAAAATGTGTTATTTTCATTGGTATTGATCCTTTAAAAATATGATTTATTTAAGGCCAACATCAAATTGGTGTGATTGAGTTGCCTGTGGATAATGTCTATTTTGTAACTTCCTGCTATCTAGTATACCCAATAATAAAGTAGCTAATCATGGGATTTTTTATGTCAAATCAAACATAAATGGATGAAAGTCTATTTACAATTTGAATTTTGATAACTCTGTTCATTTCAAAATAATGCTTTGGTATAACATTTCCTAATTTAATTCTTGGTTTCATGTTTACTCTCTGTATAAAATTTTTAAAAAATATATTAATTTTGAGAATGACTCTTAAATTAAGATAACTGTATTGATTAAATTGCCATTAAAATTAGGTATGTTGATTTGCTGGTAGCATACTCTCAATTTTATAATAGGAAAATTTCTGTTACATTGTAATAATTATTGCATATGGTTGCATTAAATTTGAAATCCAAGATATATTTCATTTTCTATTTTATTAATTCATACTACTCATGATACACAAGCTTATTCCTTACTACTTAAAATTTATGCAATTTAAAGAAGTGATTCTATGTTTTTGCCTATCTTCAAAAAAAAGTTGTTGAGTGCCAAAAAATCTATAATACTAAAGGAATTAGATATAATGTTCCATTAATGTATAGAAAATCTGATCCACCGCAGAATAAGATCTGGTGAAGCTAAATTTTTTATAAGTAAGGTAAATATTTCTGCCTCTATTTAAAAATAAGATACTTAAAGAGATCCCTTGTTAGTCTATTCAAAGCTGTTTGGGAACCATGATAACATTTGATTTCTAGAAAATTGCTAATGTTTCTGTATTTCTGTAGTGCATAGGTAGATGATCATATATAATGCCATAATAATTAATAGAGTTGAAATTTTTGCTTTCATTTCTATGAAAAAGGTTTATTTTATCAAGATAATATATTACTCATGAAATGTATAAAATAAAAATATACAAAATGGCTTTCTGGTTTTAAAATAGTTTCAATCAAAAGGATTTACTAAACATAAAAAATGTCATTTTTAAAAATATTGTGAAATTTTGTCAGTGACTTGGTTTTTCTAAATTATTGTTAATAAAATTAGTGAAATATTTTTCATTTTTATTAAAAATATATATTCCTCAAGAACCTATTTCTGAAAATGAAAAATTGATGAAAATTATATATTATAAAATAAATAACATTCTAAGACATGTATTGAGTTATTAAAATGGTCCTCTTTCCAAAATATTCAATAACAAATTCCTTTCTCTATCGAAAGTTTAATATTTATCCTCCTCATATCTTAAGTTCTAAAAAAAAAAATAAAAAAATAGGCATATGTGTTTGGAGAAGGTAGAAAATTTAATAAAAATGCTGAATACCTCTTAATTTGTGTCTCTGTCTTAATATATGGTAATATGTGTTATTTTGTGATAATCAAACTCACTAGCTATCCACCATGTCTAAGCAAGAGTGAACTTGCTTATATTGGTCCTTAAAATATAAATTTGACAATTAAATTTTCACTTAATTACATGCCTAAAAAATTAATTATAATGATTCAATTTTTTTTTGATAAAGTTATTTTATCATAAATATTGTTATTAGAAGTTATTTTCAAAAAACATTGTTATACAATTGATTGAACATTCATACCAATTTTTACTTGCTCTAGAATGATAGAGTAAATAACAACACATTTGAACTTATTAGAAGAAATGGTAAGTAGGCATTTCATAATGCAAGTGGGGTACATCTCTATTTTTATAAATAAATGTGGCTTTCAGATTTATAAAAGCCTATTTAAAGTTGGTGCTATTAACCATTATTTATTGCTAGTTCTGTATTGTTGATCCATTCTTAGAAACATTAAACATATATTTTTCTTGATTATCATGTAGTAGATATAAGACAATGAAAAATTAAAGTATATCTTCCAGTTTAGTTATGAAATTCATTGGTACAAAAATGACTGTTCAGATAATTCTATAGTAATTTAATAGACTTTGCAGACCTCTTTCATTGCTTAATACTATATCTCACCAAATTGAAAAGAAAATAGTGTTTTATATTATGCTTGTTGGCAACAATTTTTTCTCATCTAGTTTAGTGCCTATTGCAATGAATAAAACATCAGAATTTTTTTAAACATTTTTTTAAAGTATGTTTAAAAAATTCAAATTAAAAAAAAATTAACTTCAAAAAATTTTTTGCAATAATTTGTTTTCAAATTTAACTAACCAACATTTGATGTTTAACTAACCAACATTTGATGTTTAACTAACCGATATTTCGCTGGTATAATTGATTAATATTTTAAATTATTTAAAAAAGATTCTAAGTAATTACCTTATATGCATGGTTTTAAGTATCTGTAGTAATGTAATGATTACTTTTTGAATATTTTTGACTGGTTTAATCAACTAGTATAATAGTTTAATTCCTAAAAATTTCAATGTTGTTATCATACATGTATCTACAGAAATGTAGTTTATTTTAAAATACACATAATTTACTTTAAAAATTTCTCAAATGTTATAAAACAATGTTTAAACTTGAAGTTTTCAAATTTCAGAATTATAATTCATTTAACTTAAAATTCCTATTTCAATATACTTAAGAAACAGAACTGTAACTTTTATTAATTTCATTTTCAAGTTAAAAATAATAATTAACTATATATTATAAAAATTGTACATTGTAAGTACTTCTTTTATAATATAATTGAATCCTACACTGATAAATAGTTTTCATATTAAGAATTTTATTTGGCTGCAAATGAACTGTGATTTGCTCAGTTGAAATTGGCTGTAATAAATGAAATTCAGTTATGTATGTATACAAAAACAGTATCTTAGGTTTTTTTTTTTTTTTAAGTTTTTAATTTAAACATTTGTAACTATGTTTTTATTTCTTTTTCATACATTAAAATGAGAATATTTAATCAATGTATGTGTACATAGTTCTGCTTTAATTGGTCTAAACATAAACAGTATGTAAATAAGAATATTGTCAAGAAAAAATGTATATTTAAATTAATCTTAAAACTAGAAATCTAGGAGGAAAAATTCCAATATGTATCTTTTTAATAAGATTTCTTGCAACATGCACAATACATTTATAACATATTAGTTTTTTATTTCAAATTATAATTAAGTTGTAAAATTATCTAAAAATGTCAATGAATTGATTCTGCAAATAAATATATTTTTTGCAGAAAAGTATGCTAACTTGAAAAATCAACTTATTGTCATTTCTTATATATTGATTTATAGCAACATATCAACAAAAAATGTAATTCTAAAAGCTTTAAAATATTATTTTATTTTATTAAATTTATTCCAATAAAAGTTTGCAAGAATAGTATTAATTTAATCATAACAATATTTTTGCTGTTGAGTTTTAGCTTTGAATTCTTCAGCTGGTAATAATTTATTTTTATTTTGTTTTGAGATTGAGGTAATGATTTCAAAACAAATTGCTAATCATTAATTTCTGCAATATAAAGCAAATTTTTTATAAATTTGTCTGTAAAATTGCTTTTATTTTTACTGAAAATAAAAATAATTAGTAAGAAAATGATAAAATGATAGGTAATGATGAAATAATGAAGTATAATTTTATTAAAGTAATTAAATTACATTTATGTAGTTAATAGCTAATTTAAAAGTGAAAGAGGCATATACAATTTATACTGCTTATTTAATTCATATATTTAATAAATGTTTTAAATTTTTTGGTAAATTTTTATTTTTTTATAATTAGATATTAGTTGTATAGTATTTAGTTAATAATTGTATGGTCATTAGGTAATAATTTTATTAAAAAACCTGAATTTTTTAATTTTAATTGCTATGAACCTCCTATGTTTAATTTCCTTAATGCAAAAGTTATTCCTTAATTCCTTGAATACTACAAAAGATTAATTTTTCGCTCAATTTACAAAAATATGTGTATTAGAAAGTAATAACTAAATAAATTAACCAATAAAGAGAAATGTCAGTTATAAATAATAAATCAATAACATTCATAACAATATTCATTTATAATAGTTTGTTTCTATTAATTAACTATTAGCATTTATATTAAAAAAATGCCCTATTCAGTGTTAACTAAAAAGAATCATTTCAGGTATATCAAGAAATCAGCATTAATAACTTTTTATTATTATATAATTTATGTTTGATATTCTACTAATAACAAAGATAACCTTTAAATATATATATACATGTAATTCATTCTACATATGTCATGCAAAATCACATTATAAGTAAGCTAATTAACATATTTCCATTATCTTTTATTTGCATGATCAGGAGGATATTTTGTTTAATAGTTTTAATGTGTTAAATAATTCTCAAATTTTCTCATTGATGTTTCCAAGCATTTTAAAAGTGCTAATCAAAGGCCAAGAAAAATGACTTAATCCTTCTTTTTTAATATCACAAATTTCTCCAAATAACCATTAACTCTCTATTTATAATTTTATAGATCCCAAACAACAATTTTTTATGGTAAATAAAAGCAAATACTTAAGTCCAATAAGATTAAAGAAGTGCATACTTAAAATTAAATTTAAACTATTACTTAAAATTTTCAACTTTAAATTATAAAAATGCTCAAACTTGTAACTTAAAGGCCACAATAAATACCTTGCTGTTGAATAACTATACATATTAAAACCAAAAATTCTAATTATTCTAATTGCCACCAACTTCTTGGAATCCTGAAAATTATTATACAAATCTATTTAGGAACTATAAGTGTATATTTGAAGAGAATTAAACACATTTAGCTGGGTGTTTTATCAACTGATAGATCCAAATGTTTTAATAGCCAAAAATTACCAAAAATATTGGCAGTATTTTTAAGTGAAAAATTGTATTGTTTGTTTAAAGTCTTTATTATTAATGTGGGAGTATAAACATTCATAGATCACTCTGACAGATAGGAATCAGTACAATTTTTTAACTGGTCATTTGCTTTTAAATTGTGAATACTTTCAAATAAAAAAATATTTTTATATTTTGACTGTTTTTATTTATTTATTTATTTATTTAAATGTTTTGTAAAATTACTCAATATTATCATTTTACCCCTTATGTTTTACTTTTATGTACACTTAAATATTATTCTTGATGTACTTATAATTTTTTCCTGCATTTAATTTTCAGGTTTTGGTCACAAGTTGTATATGATGAAAATTTGCACTGTTGCTTGGAATCATACTTATCACAAGCTCCAAGGTAAATTATAATTAAATAGCATTCTTTTTAAATATAAACACCAGTAATTTTTTTTTTTTTTTTTTTTTTTTTTTAATATTATTATTTTTTGAATTTATGTGTGCATACAAAAAAGTAACTCAAATAAATTATTTTATATATATTAACAAGTAACAATTCATATATAATTATTTGTTCATAAAAAATATTTATTATTATTTTCGAGAATTTATTCAAATGTCTAATTAATTTAAATAAAATTCTTCTATATAATTACAATTGTGTAAATAAATAATGCATAAAATACTCATTTATTCATTATTTTATGAGATTTCAAGTTACAGATGGTTTTTAAAATAATGGAAATACCTCCGAATTAAAGGGTCGGTTTTGAATGCAATTTGTAAATATTAAAATATAATAATTACCATTTGCTATTTTTTTTTCATAAATAGAAATTTATATATTTTGGTAGTATGGGTTAATTTATTAAAATTCTAAAAGCTTAGAATTTATCATATTTTTAAAGATATCAAATTGTAGGAGCCCTTGTACCTGGAACATGGGCTCTTACAAGTGTGACTGAAACATCCCAATTTTCTGGCATTTCTAAATGTTTTGTGTCTAAAGTCACCTTACACACAACATGGCAGAATAAAATAATGAATGGAAAAAAAAGCATAATGAAAGAGACAAATGGATGCTGAAGTGCAATGTCTAAAAAAGATATAGCTGAGGCTAAAGTGACTGGAGCTTACTCAGCATCTGGGTTCCCCAATGTCAATGATTACAATTAATAGACATCTTAATATATAGTTTTAGCAAAGTAACAATTCTTAAATAATTGTTAATAATTTAAATAATAGTTAAATAATTTAACAATTCTTATCACAAATTATAGTGCCTAATGTTATCTATAATAGTTATTACACTAGCATGCTTCCCTATACCTAACCTGAATTGGGCTCTACCAGTTTGTTAGAAGCTGCCAAATGGAGTCTTTGTGATTTTGAAGGACCAAACAGAAGTCCCTCAATACTTAACCTCCCACCCTAAAAATTTCATTCATATACAGCTGTGTCAGTCACAAAACCTGATCAAATGAAAGAGAGTAATGTGATCTGACGAATTATCTGAATTAACACACTTGGAGATGGAACATCCATATCAGGGTTTTCTACTGGACGAATCATAACTCTGAAAGATCAGATTATTGGAAAATATAGAAAAATTTTAGTTGACCAAGTCTGTCCTATGATGCAACTTTGTTTCCTCTAGGAGATGAAGTTTTCTAGGATGACAGTACATCTGTCCATGTAGTTGGACTTGTCCTATCTCGGTTTGATTAATATAAGAATGAAGCTAAATATCTACCTTTTCCCATACAGTGACCCAATTTTAATATAATGGAACAGATATGGTTCGTTTTAGTGGTTCAGTTGGGATAGTGGAATCATTATCCCAACTGCCATCTCTCTCAGAACTTTTACAATATTTTCTTGAACGGAGTACATTATTCCTATAAACACTTTTTACTAATCAATTGATTCCTTAATGAATTTACTTGCCAAAGATGATCCTACATCATTCTAAAAGAAGAGTTTTTATAAATGTAAGGTGATTTTATTATTTTGATAAATATCTGTATGTTTGATTAATTAACTTCAGTTGTAATTAGTAAATATTTGAAAAAATGATGCTTTGTAATTATCACTTACTAAATTCATTGAAGATTATATTTTAAAATCTAGAACTTGACAATTTTTTGTAAAAACTTAAATCATGTAATAAATTATTATATGCAATCATGAAATTGTTATCCTAATTTTCACTTCAAAATAAAAATTTCAATTTAAAACTCATATGAATATTAAACTAATATTAAAATTTCATTAACTATGAAATTCTAACTTATTAAATGACACTGCTGGTCATCCAAAATGCTGCAACCTAAATCAAACGTTAAACTTGCGTTATGAATTTGTAGTGATAAGATATGTTGTTGTTACTAATCCCATCCAGAATAGCTGAGCTAGACCAGATCCATGAGCCCATGCACTCTCAAAAAATCAAGAAAAAGGATGGGCTCTCCAAGGAGCTCCTCCATCGAGAATTGAGGGCGATAAGATATACAAATCATTAGCATTGTAGTGCATAAGCCTATCACAGTGTCACTATAAGAGATTGCTGATGGGAAATCCAGCAACTGTTTTTTGGATGAACTCTTTGATTAAATTTTGTGTTTCAATATCAGAGTTTTCCTGGGGGAAAATAGTATCCTATGGAAATTGCAGATCATTCTTTAGAAAATAGTCATCATTTTGGATGAAACCAAACATCTGTGATTTGAATCTGTAATTGTTGCATCACTTTATGTGGAGATAAGGCACATTATATTTAAGATAGTCATGGAGTTAAGGCACATTATATTTAAGATAGTCATGGATATTGCTCAGTCACACAATTAACCATATCACAACAAATTCAGTCTGTACATAGGTATATACTATGTTGTTTGAAACTTTGGTCCTTTCATAACTTCTATGCTTGCAATCAGCTCTATTCCACCAATATAATGCATTACTGCACTTAAAACACAATGTTCAAGAGTTCTTAACTCAATAGATTGTATTGTTTCCTTGGTTTGCTTACTCAAACTGGAAGCATGTGGTCATTTCTTACATAACAACTTTCCTAGAATATACGCCCATGACTATACTGCATCAACTTTGCCAATATGTGGAAGATGTATGAACTACTATACCTAAAGATTTATCGTAAGCTTCATTGATTCTGGATTGAAGTATGTGTCAGCAGTTACAGCCAACAATGGTAGCTACACTAACTACTAATTTTGTCATCTACCTCAAGAGGCTGTAATTTCAATTTTAGCATAACATGTTATCTGCCAAATGAATTTTGATACAATATCTCTCATTTTCTTGTAGTATTGTATTTTGGGTGGCTATAGCAGTGTACTTTCTAATTCTACTGTTAATTTTAAAAAAGCTACTTTTTTGGTTTTGGCAATATTTTTTTTAATTTTATTCAACTGATATGAGGAGTCAAATTTATTGTGGATTTCTCAGACTTGAGACATCCTCGCTATAATTTTTAGTCAAAAATAAGTGAAAAAGCATTGATATTAGAGTTGCTTTATTTAGTTATTTCCAATTTATAAGAAAAAATCTTTTCTTTTT
This sequence comes from Latrodectus elegans, assembly GCA_030067965.1. Lineage (NCBI taxonomy): Eukaryota > Metazoa > Arthropoda > Arachnida > Araneae > Theridiidae > Latrodectus > Latrodectus elegans. Next base: position 19,063,414 of record CM057819.1, read on the forward strand.
TCATCTTACCTCATGTTTAATATTATGATTGTAAGTATTATAAAAACTTAAATAATAGATATTTGATGTTATTGTTTTATCTTAAATTTGCCTGTATAATTTTGTGTTTCTCTACATGTTAAATTTATTTAGACGCATTCATTTAACAACTCTGGCTTACTAATTATTTACTAAGATCTATCATACCCAAAATTAATTTTCAATTTCAACAAATCAAAAATTTAGTTTTACTTCTTTGTTTTTGTAATAAAATAAAGTTGATCTTTTAATTTTTTAAAAAATTTAGGTTAGTACATTTTTTAAGCTGTCAGCTTTTTTGTAAGTTTTTAAAATTCAATACTTTTTCCTTTTATAAATATAATTCTTTCAAAAAAAATGTTGATAATACAATTGTAAATCCACAATTATACTGTCTTACAGAAAAAACATTTTAAAAATCTTAAATTTTAGTCATGTGAATTATATCATAATATCAATTAAATTTGCAAATAGCACTAAACAATAAAATATTTCATAATAGAATTCTATTTCTGTTAAATGTTAAGCTTTTAAAACGTTTACCTAGATGAACTTAATTGTATTGAAATACTATTAATTTACATTAATATGCATTTTAAAATTCCCTAAGACTTCTTAATTTTAAACAGAAAAACATTTTAAATGTAGTTCATTTTTCCAGTTTTTTTACATTGCTAAACAATGCAGCATTATGAATTTTACTGTGATATTGTTATAAGTACGAATGACAGGATATATTCTTTAAGCATAATGTCAGTAATAATTTTTCAGCTGATTGAAACTAAATATCATCAGCAATAATTTATGATGATTTGATATATTTGCTACTTTTATCATCATACCAAAATTACAATTATTATTTAACTTATAAAAACAATATAACAGTTGTAAAAATTACAAAATTACTTTGAAATAAATATAAATGAAATTTTTTTACTTGTATTATGGCATTTTAACTCAACACTTTGGGAAGTAATGTCAAGTTATTTAATATGTGTAAAACCAAAATAAAAGGTGCTAGGAAATAAGTTAAAATATTAGAGCACAAAATACAGATTAATTTCAGTTTTTAATTTCAAAAATTCATTACTATATTAAATACTTAACTATTTTTCTATTTGTAATTTTTGTTTAATGCATTTTTTTGTCATAAATTCATTAGGCCCCATGAAATAGTTAATTTAAAGATTAAAGAGGAATTTCTGAATGCTTTAAAGAAAATCCACAAGTTAGTTTTCCTTATCTATTTAAGAATGTCTACTTATAAAGAGAGTAAGGTAAGAAAATTTAAGTAATTAAAATCTGTGTGAAAATATGTATTTCTTTTGTTCTTTTTTATGAGTTAATAATTATTTAATAAATTAACATTACCATCATGCATTAGAATTTGTAAAAATTTCTATTCAAAAACTCTTATCAAATTTATATTTAATAATTAATGTTGCAATGGTAGTTTTACAATTTAGTAAGTTAAAGTGAATAATATGTGATATGAATTCGATACACATTATAATTTAAATATTCTACAAAGAAATCATTTCATCAATCTCATCAAATTTTAGCACATAATTGTCAGTAAATGTAATTTTGTTCTATTTAAAAATAAGAATAGAAAAAAAGATTCATTCTTTTAATTCATAAAAGTAATTCAGGGCATTAAAATAAGTTTCTCAAGAGCAATTTAGTATTCTAAGGTCATTATGTTGGTTTATTATTTTTCTTTGAGAAGAGGAATAAAAAATGTTGAAAAAAATTAACATCTTTTATTTCCTTCACAAACTATTATAGTTTGCATTTAAATATAAAACAATTTTCTTTAGTTTTCAGATTTATTTTTAAATTATGTAATATATATATATATAGATAGATCTATGCTTCATATTACTAGCCTTATAATATTTTTATTTCATTGATTTTCCATGAAAGTTAATGAAAATTTCTAATATAATGAATTAAAATTTATAAACAGTTTTACGATAACACATTAAATCTTTTCTTTAAATAATATTACAAATTTTAATCAAAGTTAATTACATTATTTGTAACTAAATATTAGAATCAGATAAAATAAGATGATTAAAATTCATCTTTATGTGACATAAAATTGTATTACTATGTCAACTTGTATCAGAAATTATGTCTCCATCTCAATTTAGTAAACTAGAAACTCAGTAACTAATCTGATATTTTAAGAATATCAGATGAAACAGCCTAAGAATTAATTCCTGTTCTAATATTGCTCCTGTAAATCTTTCAAACAATATCAACAAAAATTTAATAAAATTGCTTATACTCAATACTAAAAAAATGGTTGATTGCAGAATTACTAGATAAAAATAAGAGCATTTAATAAAAAGTATTTGTTGGGTGAGTTATAATTGGTAGCCACTTAATAAAGTCTGGCTGAGTAGGTTAGATTTTAAAAGGTCACACTACTTGAATACTACATCTTTTAAGTTCATTTGAATTTGATTTGTTAACAAATGTGTATTCTTAAAATTAATTCAAATGAAATATTTTTAGTAGTTATCATAAACAAAATTAGTAATAAAATAATTATTAATTATATTTTTAAAAATATCAAAACAAATTTCACAGCAATTATTAGTTTTAATAAAGCTGGAATAGTTACTATAAATCATAGTATATTGTACTTAAAAGTGTATGACCATTATACCTTAAATTCAATAATATCATTTTTATTTTATAATTTTACCCATCTGTATGTTCACTTACAAACTTTTGAAAAGCAACATGTATGATAAGATAAAATGTATCTTATAGATAAACAATGAGCTATGTATTCTAGTGAATTATTTATGCACAATAAAAACTTTTGGCTTACCAATGGTTTTTTTCAAATTCTAACAAATATTAATTTTTAAGGAAATGTGTCTGAATGAACAGTGTATGTTATAATACTAAAAATTGTTTTCCGGTATTAGTATAAGAAGATAATTCTGCAAATGTATTGCGCTTTATAAATAAAATTGGTTTATTTGTCATACAAATAACATTTAAAGATATTGAAATACAAATTATGTATCAAAGAATAGAACAATGTATTACTTTCTTCTATTCTTTGCAAACTATTTATTCTATTCAAATGAGTAGAGATGCTGTGCATTTTTTCCCAACAATCTGTTTACAGTTTTCCGTTTATAAGAATGAACTTTGTTACATTACTCAATATAAGTTTTTATCTATTCTACCTAACTTCCAGAGTAACTTATTCTTGGTGTTATCTTCTATAAGCACAACATCCCTTACTTTTCGTTCATTTTAAGGATGAGGATTTTTCAGGGAATGAGCAGTTTTTAGGTGTAGGAAGTATTGCTGTTTCCATTTAAGCCACAATTGTTTTATAAGGGAAGCCTGATATTTCTATCTTTTCAACAAAGATGATCTATTGATCCATTTTTAATAAGTTCTGCAAATGTCACTGGATAAATATTATTTCCATGACCAAAATTTAAAAAGTGCATAGATTTGGTGGCTCTGGTTCCTCATTTTTATTATAAACATAGGTCAAAGGATGTTGGTTGAATACTGCTTTTATTTCAACTAGCAGAACTGAAAACTCTTCATAGCTCAGTAGAGCTTTACCATTGATTTTCCTTAAACATTCTTTCGCATATTCCACCACTCAATCAAGACGCTTCCCTATCATGTTGCCCATTCTACTATGTTTTTCCAAACTATTCTTTCTTTGGTGGTAAATTTAATCAGTATTAGTATATTTAATCAGTATTAGTATTTAATCAGTATTTAATAGGTAAATTTAATCAGTATTTATGAGAAAGATCAGTATAATATTTTCAAACTGATTTTTTCTATCAAATAGCTCCATTTTTTATAAACAAGAAACTATTAAAATTATTTAGCATTTACTATATAAGAAATAATACATTGAATAAAATTAATACTTTCATACTACTAATTTTCACTTTGATATTAATACTAATTTTCACTTTCCTTTTATTGATACGAGTGGTTAAGCCCATGTGCATTAGGTCAAGGGACAGACCAAGAAAAAGGTGACTTGATGTTGTCTTGAATGACCTAAAACGTCTCTAAAGTTGAATTTCTTTCCAATGTAATTTTCAGAGACAAATACTTAAATTAAGTATTTGTCTCTGAAAATTACATTGCAAAGAAATTCAACTTCTCTTTTAGCTTTATGAAATGCTTTAGCATTATCCGAATAAATAACTTTACAAGGATTTCTAGCTAAAAATATTGGGAAAGCTCTCAAGAAAGAAGTCTCTTGACAAATCTGAAATCAGTTCCAAGTGTATAGCTGTTATACTGAAGGTGAACAAGACAATATAAGACTTTTGTTTACCTTTAACTTTTTGGCATAAATAGCTCCACTAAAATCTAAACCACATGCTACAAATGGAGGCACCTCATTGAATCTTTGGTAGTGGTGCACTTATTTGAATTGATGGTTTTTAAGAGTATTTCTTGCAAATAAGGCATCTTCTGATGATACTCTGCACCAGTTGACACCTCTTAGGGATCCAATAATGAGATCTGATTCTAACTAATATACAGGCTACCCTACTGTACATGACTTCATTGTTCTTTGGGAATAATTAAAGTGGTCAACCAGGAATTTTTAGTCAAGATGATTGGATGTTTTCTTCAATGGACAAATCGCAGAATTCTAATCTTCCTCCAAACCATAAAATGTTATTATCATCCATATAAGGAACGTAATTCCCTAAAGGAAATTTTTTCTGGAAATGGATTCCTTTCTTTCACTGATTTGCACTCTTCAGTGATCTACTTCTCATGCTCTGTTCTGATCAAATAGTTTTTGGCATCTACCATTTCTTCTGTTGTTAATGGGTCTTGAACATTACTCTGCTTCTTTAGCTTTATAATAAATCTATTTACAATAATAGGCAATAATTCACACTGGTTTTTCAAAACTACTATATTTGCTGATATCCATAGGATTTGTCATTTCTTCTACTAATGAGGTCCTCCAAAATTAATGGCACTTGCATTCATTTTGGAAGACCTCATTAGCTTTCTTGTATTTGAGGTCATTATTTTCTTTCATTTCAATGTTTTCAGGTTGTGCCCAATACTTTTCAGGTTGTTGTTGCACTAGCATGCTTCCCTAATGCTTGGTTGGGCTGTACTAGTTAGATAGTAGCAACTGGGTGGAGTTTTCATGATTTTGAAGCAGGGACCAATGCAGAAGACTCTCAATACTTAGTCTGCCACTCCCAGAGGTATCATTTCGCTTGGAGGACATTGTGACCATGCCCAGTTTTAATATGCCCCAGTTGCCTTTTGTGAGCACAATGGATCATCAATTGATCTGGGATTCAAGCTTACTACCTTCTGATAATTAGCACAATGCCCTAACCAATCAGATCACCGCAGCCTTACTCTTCAGGTTGTTGTTGTCACTCTAGTCCATGCAGCCAAGAAAGATCTTAATCAGTTGAGATAGTGTAGCCCCTCAGCTGAATTTGTTGCTCGAAGGTAGTGAAACCAATTTTATAATAATGTTAGCTTGCGAATCTCTTCAACATGATTTCTAATAAAAGGCTTAAATTTCTCAAGTGCTCCTTTTATCCAAAAGCAAACAATTTTTGAATCTATCCATTAATAACAAGTTATAGCCATGTTTAGGGCGTTGGAAACATTATTGCTGAATTTAGCTGGCAACAAGGCTGCCATAAGTTACAATCTTGACAAAGTCAAAGTTTTTAGTGACGGTATTTTATTTTTAGAAGCAATGAAAGTTGTTTTGATCTGTTGATCATGTGATATATTGCTTGAAAGTATGCAAGTGATTCACGTGGTTTCATACTAGGGTCTAAAAAAGATGTAGCTGAAAACTTTTGAAATTTTCAACTGAAATTTTAACAAAATAAAAGTGATGCACAGAAAAATTTGCTAGTTGAGGGATTTCAATGCACCAACTTCTCCAACTGGAACTAAATTAATAGGCAGGTCATCCCATTTTATACATCTTGAATGAGACTCTTCATTCTCTAAAGTAAATGGTCCCAGAAATCCCAATGGGTCAAATAGTCATCCTATCCTAAGACTTTTAGTATAAATCTCTCAGTATCTATTTTCTTAGACACAAACTCAATTAATCCACAAATGTCAAAATAAAATCAGTCCCTGCAATTATCCCACGCTATGCCCAAAACTTTGTAAAAAAGTTGGTCTCAGAATCATCAATTGAAACTATATTGTTCTCTTTCCATGATTTTTGTAAATTTTCAAAATTGGTTAACCATTTACATATAACTGTAAACTTGCTTGATTGAAAATTTCTTTAGATTCAGTTGTAACAGATAAAGCTTGTTCTACAATCTCATTGCTTTCGGTTTTATCATCCACATAGCTATTATCTTTTAGGAATGAAATAGTTTCATGACACTTTTCAAAATAATTTATTAAGTGATGTTTAACTGTCACTGCCAGTAAGAAAGTTCTACTATTTATCCCAAACAGATGAATCTCTAATGAATCTATATACTATGAATGGTTTAGAATTATCTGTTGGGAGCTTAGTAAAGAAAAATTGTGTAACCTCTCTGTTTTCTTCATGGATTAAAATATTCAAGAAAGCTTGTTGTGTGACAGTCATAAAAGCTATAGAATTATGTCTAAATCTCTAAAGAACATCAAAAATTTCTGGATAGAGATTTGGACCAACATGCAAACAGTCATTCAAGGAAAGAGAACTGGAAGACTTAGCAAAAGCATCAAATATCAAACATAATTCGCACGACCATACCGAATGATTTCTCTATAAAGTAAATAGAATGTGACGTTTTCCATTTCATTCGGATTGGGCATTAACTCAATAATTCCCAGTTTCCTGTATTTATTAAAAACTTCTCTGTATTCTTTATATAGTTTAGGATTTCTAAATAATCTTCATAAACAGTCAAATCTTGCTTCAGCGATTTCTCTATTATTCTCTAAAGTTTGGTTATCTAGTTTCCAGACCAATCAAACAGAGTATATTTTTGATTTTCATATTTAATATTTGTTTAAAAATCTGACGAAATATTTATTTTCAAAAGAATTATCTTCGTTTTTTTATCAATTAAACCAGAGTTTTACAAATTCCAAAATTTTTCTATTTGTTTCAAAATTAAATTTTTCTTTGCCATTACATTGAATATGAGAAAAGTGTGATTATCAATTTTTCGGCCTTCAAAACACTAACCAAAAATACTTTCAACAGCTACAAGATTTCATTCATATGTTTGAATTTACCTGTCACAATGTTGTAATAACAATCTGCTCCTATCAAAACAGTTAAAGGCTCAGTACAATTAGGGGAAGTCAGCAAGAGTATAATTTCTTAATTCTATATTTTGATTTACTAACTTTGCTTCAGGGCATAATATGTCTGGTCCTGATATTTCATTTGTAGTTAAAGCTTCTGAGTTAGGAAAAAATCTGTATTCTTATGTGTCACGTGAACTACAACATAAATTTTTCTATAGCATTTTTGCTCCCAAAAGTAAAAGCTAATAACATTTCTTTTCTTATTTTCATGAGATTTAAATAGTCAAATAGTTTCTGACTAATAAATGTGTTTATAGAACCACCATCTAACAATAAACGAGCAATTAATTCAGGACATTTCTTTTTCACATTTACACAACAAGTTTGTAATAATATTTTATTGTTTCATTATGCAAAACTGCAGAAATTATTGACTGCTCCTCTTCTGATTCACAAATCTCATCATTTTTATCCTCAGGTGACTTAAAACAAATAGTCTGGTGGTGTATCCGTCCACACGTACTACAAAATCAATCCCAATTTGAAATATTTGATTCTATGCTTTACACCAAGGCATATAAAACATCTACCAAGATCATTTAGTTTATTTCTTTTTTCTTTGGTGCTCAATTTGCAGTTTTCTGCCAGGTAGTTTTTTTTTCTACAAAATATCCAGATTTATTAGTTTGAGAAACAACCAAAAAGCTGTGAGTGGATGATTCAGTTTTATTCTCCTTAAAGAGTGGAGTCAATCTGACCATCTGTTTTTCAAGTGGTTTTCGCAAAAGCGGAAATGTTTTTCTGCTTTTTACTTTGCTGAGCTGGCAGCTGAATGGTTAGCCCTCTTGCCTTCGGTTCAACAGTTTGTGGGTTCGAATCCCACCTTGGGCATGGGTGTTTGTAGTGGTTCGGAATCCACTTTAAACCGTAGGTCCCGGTCTAATTAGCCCTCGTGTGCAAAAAATGACCGTTGAGCAACAAACAAACCAAACTGCTTTTTACTTTGAGTTCAATGAAATTTAACAATTTATGAATATCAGTAGTGGAAGAATCTTTTATATTTTGTCTGTTATATTCTAATGTTAAATTTCTTGGTAAAATTTTTAATTTAACAGCAATGAGTATTAAATTATAGGATTTATGTTCAACTCTTAAAGACTCTAAGGTTTTCACATTTATTTCACTTTGTAGATGGGGGAGATATTTGTTTCATATGATGATTTATTATTAGGTCTTTATAATCAAATCATTCTTTCAAAACCTTCAATGGCATATTCAAGGTTGGTCCATAAGACTTTATATAGTTAAACTTATCAATTTTTTGATTGAGGGAGAACTTCCTCCCTCAATTAATCAAAACAAAATCGAAAGTGTGATAAAATCATTCATAATAGGTGACCATGGCAGCTTTTCGAACTTTTTCTTCGCTGCTTTTAGAAATTTATGCAAAAATTATCTATAGATAAATTATTACTATTCCTTGGTAACTTTTTTACTACTCAATCATTTTATTGTGTGTTCATGAGTTTTCCATATCACTTCCATAATAATTTTATCTATTGTAATTATGATGGACAGTTTTATGCATAAATTTATTAAGAGTATAATATCCTGATATTTAAATATGAATTTTAATTTTTTATATATAATTTTTATTATATAGAAAATTTTACTTTTTGTATAACTATGTAAAATAGTAAAATATTTTGAATATTTTTTAAAACATTGTGGTTAAAAAAATTAATTTGTATTTTTATAGTTCTCTCTAGTTTTTATCGATTTAAAAAATAATTTGTTTTGCCTAAAATCTTATGAAGAATTGTTTGATTATGTGGACTATAATTTCTCAATACCTACATTTAAAATTTTTTAATTCTTTAATTGTAGAGACATCATATTAGACCTGAAGCTTTTGGAAATATTATATATGACAATTATTTATTTGATATACCTAAAATAATGGACTTATGTGCTTTATATGGTACTCAAAATTCTCCTATTCTGAGTAAAATGATTTCAAATATATTTTCAACACAGCCAAAATATAAAGATGATTTAGATGAAACTATAAAAGTTATTTTGACGGTAAGTTATTCTTATTCTACTTTCTTAATTTTAAGTTTTTCTCTAAATTATTTTTGCTATGTTCATTTTTTTAAACTATGTTCTAAATCTTTCTTTAGGTTTTTAATAATATTGAAGAAAAGTTATTAAATATTTCAAATAAACATGGCAGCAATCAAGATTCTTACCATAATGCTGATATTCAGAAAGAATTATCTCAGTATCAAGATGTAATAAATTATATTGCAGATGTTAGTTTTACAATTCATATATTTTTGGAAACTTATCCTCCTGCTTGTCAAATGTTTTATCAAAACGGAACTGTTCTGAGGTAAATTTTTTAATTATTTTATTATCCTGTTTAAAATTTTCATTGTTTCAAATTATAATATCAATTCTGCATTGCGTTATATATTCATAGTTTAAATCATTGGTCACCAACATAATTTCTTAATCCTTACTTAAATCTATTCAATTTTAATAAATAAAGATGATTATAATTCAGTTGTATTTAAAAACATTGCATGTATATTTTTATAATAATGATTAATGGTTTAATTTGACATTTACCTTTTAGTTTGAACATCCAAAATTTTAAAATTTTCACTCCATTTATCTCCTTTTATGAGAATAAAAACATTGTTGCTTAAATAGTGATTTTACTTGAGTTGTACAAAGAGTTATGTATTCTCAAAAATTTTAACAAAAGCATGTAATATTTCAAGTGTTATACTTCAAAAGTTTTTCAACAAGCATTACAAATAGTATTATAATAATAAAATTTACAGTTTTCAAAAGTCTAAATTCTAAGCCTTTCAAATTTTTATCAGAAATAGTTATAATTGAAGCTCTGATTTTTTATTCCTTTTCACAATTCTTTTTCTCTTTTGTTACAGAAAACTAGGCATACTGTATGACCCAATAAAAGTATCTATTATTCTTACTTGGATAAAAAAAAAAATTCCGTTGTTCCAAAATATTTAAAACTAGAATGCAATCCCAACAGTATGTGTTGGGTCTTTCTTATATTTGATTTAAAGTACCTAACAAAACTTTAAATTAATTGGTCATAATCAGTTAATCATTAATTTCTGCTTGAAAAGTTCATGGCTACATTTAATTTCAATAAAGTATAAGATTTTTGCATAAACTTCCAATCCCTCCTTCAATATAAAACTAATTTACAGAAGCAAAATTAAATTATTTAATCTTGCATTTTATTTAAATGTTGTTTAATATACAGCATAGCATATTGCATAATATATATTTCAATTATTTTTAGTTTTGAGTCAGAGGAAACCTACAATTTTATTTTGATATTCTTTTTCTTTTCATTTTGTGATTGCTTTGAAACCTTATTTGTTTTTTAAGCTTTTAAAAACTTGTGATTTTATGTTTTTTTATATATAAAATATATTTTAAGTATAAGTTCAAATAACAATATACACAAAAGAAACACTACTACAAATATTGTTAGCATAGATTTTTTTGTACTGGTGATCTATATTTTAAAATTTGATTACTATTGATTATAGAAATCATAAAAATCATGAAACAATTGCAAAATCTCAATTATGGTCATTAATGGAATTTTATTCTTCTACAAAAGTTATATATTTTAGATAAAAGTAAATGCTCACTTTTTCTACAAATTAAATTTTTATATCTCTAAATAATTAAAACTGGGCAATCAAAATAATATTTTGAGAAACTGTTCCCCAAAATACCATTTTTGCCTGAATTTCCAATATAATCGACAATTTTATTATTGTATGTTTAATGAATGAATGTGCTTTCAGAAGTAACATATTCCAAATATATGATCTAATAAGAAATCAATATGATTGTAGTGATCCCTTTCTCATGTACTAATTAGTAATGAAAATAAGCATTTTTCCTTCTCTGTTTGCTGTCTGGAAAGGGTGAAACAAATTCCCTCGCTGTAAGGTATGGACACACTAGTCTAGCAAGAAATGCACTTCTGACCCCTTTTACCTATTTGGGGAGGAAAGTGCAATGTATAGTGAATGTAAAGTGAATATAATATTCCATTTGATCACGTGACCAGAAGTTGAAAACATTTAACAAGTCATTTTATACATTTTACTAAAATTGAATCATCAAATGCATTTTACTTTGAAAGATTCTAACAGATATCTAGAATATCTAAAGTTTTATATTGTAAAAAAATTGGTATAAAAGTTTGATATTAATATTAGACTTTTATTATTCTTGATTTAGTATATGAAACATATTATTTTTGATTTATATTATTTTCTTAAGATTATAATTTAAAATTAAGAAAATAATTGAAATTAAGATTTTATAATTTAAAATTATAAAATTCTATATTCATAAAAACTTAATTTATTTTATTCTGCACATTTATTTTACTACAATTTATCATCCATAATATATCTAATTTATTTAGTGTATTTCAGAATACCAACTTTCTATGAACATGTGTTCACATTTATTGAAAAAGAAGTAGCAGGAAAAATGAAAAGTATAAAATGTGAAAGGTATTTACATAATTTCAATTATAGATTAAATTTATGTTTAGAATTAGAGGAGAAAAATATTTCCTTGTTAATTATAAAATTAAAAGTCTTAACTACCCCTCATGAAAATTTGTAATTAAGAATATTATCAAGTTATTATCTAAAAATAAAGAGCTATTTTTAAGTATAATTAAAACTTAGTTAAAAGTACAAAATATTAATTTTTGGCTCTTTTAAAACATACAATCATCTAACAGTTTGCAATGCAACATTCTATCATTTAGCTCACATTGTTCACTCTATGTAAAATAAAACCATCTGTGTATAAATTTTATTTATTTATTTATTTATTTTTTTTTTTTATTTTTTTTTTTATTTTTTTTGAAAGATGTCCATCAGTTAAAAAAAGATTTATTTAGTACTTCTATATATTTGCCTACTTTTTTGTAATTTTTCTCTCAATAAATATGTTTTATACAAAAAATGGTCGTATATTAACTCTCTAAAATATATTAAACTATTTTTTATCTCTAACTTCAACATATTTTCGAAATCAAAATTTGAGAAAATAACAGTTATATAGTTTATATAATATTACTCAAATATTTATATCCAAAACAATTTTAGTACTTAATTACCAAAACTGTATCATTATGCAAAATTTAATTTGGTATAACAATTTTATGTATTATTAAAAATTTGATAATCTGTAAATCATAATGTGCTTGAACATATTACATGAGATTTGCATAGATATGCTTGATATTATTCACATAATATTTTACCAGTTTTTCAAACAATAACAAATTAAAATTTATGAACTCGTGAGATTCTATGAGAAAAATACTTCAAAGTACATAAAAATGTAAAATTTTCAATGTATATATAATACCAATATTTTCACACAATTCATTAAGGTGACCAAGGAATGCAATGTGTTCATATTATATATTGGTCTTTAAAATAATAAAGTTTCTAAACCTTCTTTAAATGTAACTGCTCTATTTTGAAATTATTCACTGAGAAAAAAGACATGTATTTCACTTTTCTGCAATTAAACAATACATTCATGTATATTTATGTGTAAAAATCATTTCACATTTTATTTCTTAATAGCCATTATCTCAAATAAGAAAAAGCTCATTCTTAAAAAAACAATTGTTGTATGCATTGAATCTATTCAAAACAAATTATTTGTTCCTTTGAAAACAATTATGTACTGTTACTTTTCTTATTTCGTATTGTAAACAATATCTGCTGCTTATTAAGTAATTTTATTTTATTTTTCAATTTAAGAATTACAGCAGATGCTCGTTTTTACAAACCTCTAATTTAAAAACAGTCACAATTTCAAATATTTGTGGCTACTCCCTGAAATGGTCCCATAAGTGCATAGTTTTAATTCTCCTTTACAAGCTAAAATCTTAAAAAATATTTTTTGTGAATCATTTTTATCCAACTTTGGTTAAAATTTACTTTTATCGCTTCATTTTTTCTCCATTATTTTATACAGTTGAAAAACTGGAATCAACATTTTTATTTGGAATATCATACATATTTCGAAATATGGACTAAATACGCTGCTAATGTTGAAAAATCAATTTTTTTTAAGCAGTTCATGAGGAATTTTTTTCCCTCTAATTAAAACCTTGTCAAATAATCTATATACCAGTGCAATCAAAGCTTCAAGTAAAAATAGTATAAGAAAATTTTATTGTTATCATGGCTTGTAATCACCGCATGAAATGAACACTTCAAATGCATTTGAACTTGTCAGTCTACATCTGAAATGATGATGCTGAAAAAACGATATAAGTTATTTTGACTGGTATGCTTTATTAATAAAGCTACCATATCTAAAGAAAACCAGAACATGTACATGACAACTTGAATAAAGTTGAGTTACTCACCCATGAAATATTAAA
>CM057819.1:20312102-20319602 GCA_030067965.1 Latrodectus elegans
AAAAGAAGTTGTTAACTTTTTGAAGTGTAAATGAGGAAATACACAAATCGTTATCAAATGTGTATTTCTTGGACTGTAGTAGTTTCTAAAAATTCTTCCCATTCACAAAAAAAAAAAAAGGTTAGGGGACTATTGACTTATTTGATTATCCGAAAAAGGCATTTTTACTATAATTTATGTGTATTCAAGTCTAGTTATCAATAAAATAGAGGTGCTTTTAAATAGATATAATATTTAAGAATGCGCTTTGTATACGTAAAATATAACCCTCCCTAGTTCAGTTTCTCTTTTTAAATTCAAGAAGTATATTATAGTAATATGAAGAAGCTTTATTAAAGTTATGTCTTGGATTTTTTGTCGAAAGTGCAGACTTTCAACGTGTAGGAGCAACTGTTGTCGAAATATCTCAACCGTTTCTTGATGTACATGGTCTGAATGAATCTTTGACAAACCGCGATAAGGTAAGTTATCGAAAGCAAAATTGTGAACAGAAGGCAAAACTGAGTAAACGAGACAATCGTCTTTTGAAACGGTTATGTTAATAGCAAATATCTGCATTCAGAATTCAGTCATCATCTGAACTGTCCACTTTTGCGATAGATCAGGCCACTTGTAACAATGCCGTCTGTGTGTGATGCATGCATCATAAAATATCATTGATTGATTAGTAAGGAAGATCAGCCGAATCATCTTTTACTTCTGTGTTCCTTACAAGAGAACTGAATGCTATGGTCTCTTTTTAATTATCGAAGGACATAGGTGGGCCTGTTATAGTGCGATTACGGTATCGTTCGTTGTTCTCCAATCACAACTTTCAGAGGAAGGAACACTTGGGCGAAATATAAAGAAGTTTCAGCTTTCTCTTGGTGCAACTTATGGTGCTAACCTTGTTTTCTACAGAATATGAAGTTTCCCAAGATGATAATTCTGTTATTATGTTGTGGGACTCGTCCTATCTTCGTTTGCTGAACACGAGAATGAAATGGAACGTCCATTTTGTGATGTGCAGTAACCGGATCTCAATATAATGGAACGATATATTTCAGAACGTTCAACCCGGAATCAATTAACATCGCTTCTGGATCAAAATCTCAAATGAATGCAAGCTTTAATACTTGTCTAAGATGGGACTTGCGCTATATTATTAAAAGAAGTCTATATTTTTATTGTTTTGCTAAACCACGTGTATATAATAATAATAATACCAATTATATAAATAATTATATTTTTTGAGAGCATTGATATTGGATGGCGATTGTTTGACTGTTTACTGTTGAAAATTTAACAAAACGTTTCTAGAAATTTTACTATAATGGAATGATATGAGATTTTATGGATTAATGGTCTGTAACTATTCATATCGCGTAAAGTAAGATATATCTGTACTTTCAAAACTGGATTTCTCTTGTGAAAACTGTATAGTTCTAATGTTGAAATATTTTTATTATTTTTTATTCGAGAATTATATTGTTATAAATTTAAGATTGACTATAATACTAGAAATAAGAAAAACTCTCAAGTATTATTCGTATGCAAATTAGGATCATATACGACTCTTTTATGATGTAAATTTCCGATCATAGTCGAATGGCGAAATAGAAACGCCGGTTAAAACACAACTTTTTATTTTACACTTGTGAAGAAGATCGTGACTGGGCTTGAAATTTTTTCAAAGCGACTTTCAGGGAGTTCATACATTGTCTCATATATTCTAAACTATCTAAACGGGTAATTGCATTTTCAGTAAGAATTTTCTCAGCTCTAGTGTGGACCGATGGAATCGCAGTCTTAAAAAATAATTAAGATATAGTGTTATAATCGAAGTCCAGAAAACTAATTATTATGATGCCAACTCAGTAAATTTTGTTTCGGACAGAACAATGCAAATGCCTCAACAGTTTTCTGCTGTTTGTAAGGTATCGAATGAAAACTCTAGTGTCAAGCGCAGTTTCCAAAATTCACACATTTCATTAGAAAAATATATGAACGAAATTCACAATTAGTTTTGAAAGAAAAACTTTTATTTCATAGAATCCAATTCGAATTTTCGGTGAAAATCATATTAAAAAATTAATTACTTTTTATGGAAAATTATCACTTGCATCAAATCATTATGATTCATTATTTAATTTGGGTGCTTTTGAGAAGAAGAATATTTAAAATTCAGGTTAATTTTTATGTGCCTAACCTGTTGGACCATTAATTTTCATGTAAAATAAATTTATCTTTCATCTTCTATTGACACAACATCCCCTAATGAGCCAAGGCCTTCCCAATAAATTTATCTTAACGATTTTTAATATTTTAACCCACTTTCTTAAATGTATTTGGGTTAGTCGGGCTCAGTGATGTCTGAATTTTGAAACCTTGCTATAGATTACGCTTTTCATGCATCTTTTCTTTGTTTTCACCACTTTTTATTAAAATAAGATACCAATCCATGTGTAGTTAATGTTTTGGTGTCATAATTAGCTAACGGTGCTAACAATACACGTGTATGTCACATTATAAAATAAAAGTATTCCTTCAATATGGGTAAATAAAAGTTAAAATTATAATATGAACAATGTTCCCGCATCTCTTGACTTAATTCTGCTGTCTTAAATAGCACCGAGCATTAAGTTGTAAAGATTGGAGGGGGGAGGGGAATTGTATCGCTTGCCGAATTTGGCACGCATGCCGTAGATGGTTGAGACTTATTCTAGAACTTTAAACGTCTCCTCATTTAAAATAATTTGAATTTAAGAAAAAACGAAAAATGAAATACTTTGGTCACAGACAGCATTTCTCTTAAGATTCAATTGTTGCCAAAGCTGTTCGATATTTCGATAGTTGTTTGTATGGGGCCATATTCCTGAAATTCATTCCATCCATTATAAAAGGTTTCATTTCATCTACTCTTCTTGTTTTCCAAGATTAAGGGGAATTCCCTTTCGGAAAAACTATCAGCGACCGTATTGATCGACAACTCTTATAAGCTCTAAACTTGTTCGCCTTTAAATTCTTACGCTCAGTGAATAAATATAATCTCAATTGAACAGTTCCGAAGCATTTATGCTGACCAAAGACTCTATGGAAGATTTATTTCGGTGCGTACTATCAGCCCAATGTTCTGCACTCCTATCAAATCTCGAACCCTCTTCCTTTTAACACGAGATTAAGTCTTACTGTACTGGAATTCCTGTTATCACCTCAATTATTGCCTGAACTCTCATCCTCTGGATTTCCTTCGAACATCGTCAGAGCAATAAACTTACGAAATATGTATTCTTCTATGAGATTGGGAATCCTTGACGGAAAGTATTCTATTAATTTGGAATCCATTTATCATTTTGACATAAATTTCTGTCAAGATATTTCTGATTGCAAATGTACTTTAGGAAGTCAATTTTAGGTTTAACTATTGATGGAGTCCTGAGAATCCTTTATGTTAAAACTGATATATTATTTTCACACACAACTCAACTCGGCTTAGAAATATTCTCGAATAAAGATGTAGTAATTATTATTAATTACTGATTTAGATTAAACATATTTTTATTATTATCAGGTAGGTAATGTTAAGTGAATTTTACTTGTATTTGGGGAGGGGGGCTTTGCAATCGTAAATCTTCTCTGCTGAAACAACTGCTATTTACCAAGCACTTCAGCAGATGAATACAAGTGACAGTTTTAAATATTGTGTGTACACTGACAGTTTGAGTGTGTTGGAAGCTTTGCGGAACAGTAGTTTCGACTGCTATCCTGTTGTGTGTAGAATTTTCCGATCATTAGATTCCCTTGCTGGCAAGGGATATCACATTATTTTTTGCTGGATCCCAAGTCATGTAGGTCTTGATGGCAATGAGAAGGCTGATGCAGCTACTAAATCTGCATCTGGCCCATGTCTTCCATCAGTTCCTTTGTCTGACTTGAGAAGAAATGTTAAAATATTAATCTATTCTCTTTGGCAAGAGTCATGGAGCATGCAGGTCAATAATAAATTGCGTGCCATATTTCCATACATCACCTCATTAACAATTTTACCGATACGAATTGCTGATGTAAGATTAACTCGCCTTCATATCGGACACACACGTTTCACACATAGACATATGTTTCTAAACGAATTAAATAATTGGTGTGAAACGTGTGATGAACCTTTCACTGTGTATCATATTTTAATTTCATGCCCATGTTTTAACCAATATCGTTTACTATTTTTTAACTGTGATATTTTAACCTTATTTGATTTGCTTGGGGAACCACCCCACAGGAACCTATTTGCTTTTTTGAGAGCAATAGGTTTTTTACTTTATATTTATGTTTTAAATTTTAAAATTATATATATATTTTTGATTTTCCTTTTATATTTTATAATTGGATTGTAATATATATATACACTGATTTTTGTTTTTTGAAGTTTTAATGTTGTTTGGGTTTAAAAAAATTAATTAATAATTAGAAAAAACCCCAGAAAATATCAGAAATTTATTTCTTGGCGCAGCATGTCCAATTTTGAACCTTGCGCCATAAAACCCAACCAACCAACCAACTTTGCAATCGTAATAACGGGGCATTCTGATTCCCTAGGATTTGACTGTAAATTGTGTTGTTGTTACTAATGACACTTGGGCAAGCCAAGCGCGCTATGCCTTGGCTATGCGAATTTAAGTCAATTGGGAGCGTCTTTCAATTTAATCAGAACACCGTGAGATTGTTTGCGTGAACATGCAGACTAAATTGTATGCATGAACAATGAATTTAAAGAAAAAGGAACATTTTCATAATGGGCAAACAGTTTTTTACAATTTTATTTGCAAAATGCAGAATAACTAATGTCATTAATTACAGTTGACACGGGAAGAATTAAAAACGTAAGAGCAAATTGGAAGATGTTGTTATCTTCAAGTGAAATTTGGAAAATGCGTTTGAATCACCAGAAAATAAAGTTGATGGGATATTACAATTTTTTAAATAGACGGGGCTTTGTGGACAGCTGTTGCATGAAAGTTGGAAACGGAAGCTTGAAATTATATCTGTCCAGAAAACTCTGCTGAAGATTGCGAAATTAAAAATTTAATATGAAGAAATTTGGAAAAAACCGAAGTTTAGCTGAAAGCTAGGAAAAATGGTTCATTAATGGAAAATCATTCTTCAAAGAGATTGGAAAATTCTAAAAGAAGTTCAAAAATTCATTATTTTCATATCATGAAATTAACATCAATTTTGGTAAGAACCAGCAATAAAAAAATTTCAGATTTTATTTAAGAGGAAAAGCGATCTTTCAATCGCAAAAACATTTTCATTTGATTGTACTGTGTAGTTAGTTGTGAAGCAGAATTTTTACTTCATAATCGCACAGATTAAATAAAAATATTTTTTTCCTTTATATCATATACATACATTTTTATTTTTAAATGAATTTTGTATATGGATTTGAAAAAGTTTGTTTTAAAATGTAAATCTCTTTTGGTACGAGTAGAGCACTATTACATAATACATCTAGGAGGAAACTTGCTGCTGTGTTTTAAGAGTTCTTCTAATTTTTTAATATTATATATTTTACAATTTTTCAAAATATGTTTGAGGATCTTTCGAAATTTAAAAGAAGATCGGTGTAATGTAATCATGTCACCTGAGCCAAATGAGTGTCACCTCCAAAAATCAGCACATGCAAGGTGGTACGCATGTAAAAACAGGCAAATCTTGCAGATGAAACAAAGACTCTCATATCTGGCGCAGTTTGTTCATAATTGTATCTCAGATCATTAAACTCTTAAATCAAGAGCATCAAATTTTAAACTCATGAAAACATGTGTTGTCGATGCATTTGTCAAGTTTCATTGCATGAGTGACAAATCAAATTACGTAAAAGTGAAATTCAGTTTTAAATTATCAGGAATTTTAGATTTTATGTTTTTCAAATTAAAAAGTGCCTCCACTATCTGAAATGAAAGATGTTCACAATGACTTACATAAAATATATAAACAATGGTTGGATATTAAATAATTTTAACAAAAAATTTCCTTTTCACGTTACTTAGTGTATCAAATTAAAACTACAATCTACTTATTCTAACAATATTTTTACTGATGAATTGATAAATGGGGCACTATGTACTGATTTCAGTACAAAGATCCAGGCAAGAGTAATGTGCATTCTCTGTCTCGATGAGATGTGAATCAGTCAATCAGGCTTTTTTAAATGCAATAAAACGTTTTATATGTCTTCTGAATACCTCGCGGGCAACGAAATCCCTGTTTACAAAGAAGAAACAGAAAAACGAAATGTGAAATTTATTTTAATTTCAAATTAAATAGGCGGAGACTATTTTATTCGGATATTTCAATATATTATGTGCAGGCTTCCAAAGAGCTGTCCCAAGATTTTAAAAACAAAGCGGGTATTTTTAAAAAATAAAATAATAATTACAATTATCGCCTGAAACAGTGTAAGATTGCATGCTCAAATTGCCTTCTAATGTAACAGTCAGCATGTCAAAGATTTTAAATTGATTTTATCTTTATCAATTGCAATTGTCGAGATTTGTGACATAAATGATATAATACAAATTTCACTTTTTATGCGTTTTATGTTTTATGTACCCCAAAAAGAACTGTTAGGATTAGTGCCTCTCAGAAGTTATATTCGTAAAGAGATATAGCAAATAGTGTAATCGCGAATTTCTTGAAAATCATTAATTTCTGTAAAATTATCGTAAATGCTGCAGACGGGACGAAAAGTATGAAGGCGTGTAAAACATTTGTCATTATTTCACAAAGAAAAAATTAATCACGAGGTTCCGGATATGCCAAAAACAACTTAGATAAAGATATTGCTTCTATAATGGAAGGCCAAGCTGGCAGCCGAATGGTTAGCGCTCTTGCCTTCGGTTCAACAGTTCGTGGGTTCGAATCCGACTTTGGACTTGGATGTTTGTAGTGGTTCGGAATCCACTTTAAACCGTAGGTCCCGGTCAAATTAGCCCTCGTGTGCAAAAAATGACCGTTGATCGACAAACAAACCAAACAAACAAGCAAACCATCTAGAATGGAAGTTAATTAATTTCTTAATTCTTGTAGTAATTTTTTTTATCTGATTTTTATTTATTTATGAAATATTATTTTATGTCTCTTAATTAACTTTATAGTTTTTAGTTTTTTTACTCTATCAAGTCAAACATCTGCTGTGTTATTTAAATAAAGAAAATGACAGTTAAAATCGTTCTTGCACTTAATATACCTCAGTAAACAGTGTCTTATACAATCTACCGCTTCAAAGTGCTTGGCAATGATGATCGATGTCCAGGAAATGGGATAAAATGTATAATAAATTTTCTTCTGATCCTAAAGTGAATTCAATCAAATCCGTGGGTTTCTATGGGAAAGTTTACTCATGATATGGGAATGTGATCCATCATGGCTGCGAATGAAAAAACGGCTTGGGTCAAGTTCCAAAAAATTCAGCTTCTTATTGAAGAAAAGCTTTCGCGGCTCCAAAGATACCGACTACTTTTA
>CM057819.1:20324602-20449602 GCA_030067965.1 Latrodectus elegans
CATAATTTCTTTGTTTTAAATATTTAGACAAATATTTTCTAGAAATTGATTTGCTTTTAGATATAGCAAATTAAAGATTGAAGAATGACTTATTTTATAATAGCTGTTTAATTTTTTTCATCATAATTTTATGTTACTGTGAAAAATGCAAATATTTTTTACAAAGCCTTTTCTAGTTATATCAAGTTAAGATTTGAAGGGTCACACACACATATATATACATATAAAATTATTATTCCCAGGAATTAAAACATTAGACTAAAAGAAACGTCCTTCCTATAAATTTTCAGCTTAATTTTATGATTGGAATTTTGCATAAAATTTAAATGTAATGTCAGAGAAGTGCACTGATTATTATTTGTGCCAATATATATTATTTTTATAAATGAAGGATTATGCAAAATATGTAGTTATTTTGCATACATAGTTAATATTTTTTTTACCGCATATTCAGTTAAAGCATTTTGGATGAAGCATAATTTACTATTAAGATTAATAGTTTTGCCCCGAAAATTTAAATGAAAGATAATGCAAAATAAAAGTGTGGAAAGTTAGAATTTTTTTTAATCTTTCCCTTTTAGTAAATTATGGTATTCATATAAATTTCTTTAATCAAGTAAATCATTTTAAATGCCATTATTAGGTGACTGTTAATGCTTTAATAGTTAACATTTTTAGTGAGATGTTAACTGGTTATTTCTGCCAAGTAAATGTTTGAAAGAAGTATATTGTGTATTTTTTGTTATAAAAAAAGTTTAATAAAATTTGTGTAGGTAAAATATATACAACTCTGAGTCTGCTGAAAAATTTCCATAATTTATAAATGGATGTAACACAATTTATTTTAGAAGCTTTTATTTTACAAAATAAAAATTATTGCTTTATATGTTTATTTTCAGAACATAAAATAAATAAAAAAATTGATGGTTTATGCATCAATTATTTATTTATGTAATGTATTTATTTTACTATTATTAATGTGTGGAATCTTTTGATAATATAATCACATTTTTTATATATATATTTATAAATATTAATAATTAATAATTAATTTCATGATGTTTTTAGTGTCATTAATTTTGAAAACTAATTAGTGCAAATTATTACTGAAAATATCAAAAGTGATCACATTAACATTAGTGTACTTATTTACTCTAATATGACTAATTTTATCAGATAATATATTTTAAATATTTGCACTATTTGATATTTATAGCCCCTATGTTTAAATATAGCAAGATGATGCTGAATATTGTGATGGAACATTTTCGTTCAATCAAATCGTATCCTGACTTTTTGCATTGGCATTTAATTTCAAAAAGTAGTGATGGAAAGAAGCTTTTAATTTTTTTTTAATATAAATTGCTTTTCTAACTCTATAATTTGCATATCTTATACTGCTGAAGGTTTGCTACTGATTTGAACAGAAATGAGGTTGGGAAAAAATTATGTTTGGATTATAGTTAATATATTTTTCAGTAACTTATTTGTTCTTTAAAATTTCAGCAGATATTATTGTTAAATTTTCTGTGATTTTTTTAAGCTTAAGTAAAATTAATAATTTATTTAATAAAGTTCATTTAAATATTTTTTATATCAGCATTTAAAAGTTATTATTTCATAATGATTTGTTATTTAATAAGAAAATATAATTGTTGAAAAATTTAATTAACTATAGAGCTTGATTTTGTACTGAAAGTGTACGATAAGTGACTTATTATTTTTATTCCCTTTGCAGTTACACAATGTGAGCTACACATGGAAGTAAACAGAATGCAACCGTGGCTCAAATTAATATCATTTCTTTATGTGCTACATATAGTTACTCCATGTGATTTAGTTCAGGAACCATTTGGATGTAAGTCGCAATTTATCTTGATTACTTTTCAGTTTTAAAACTGTTAATTCTATTAAATAAACCCATAAATTTTAAGTATGTGCTTTTGATGTAAATTTAATTTTTCTAGGAAATTATTTTATTATATTTAAGTAATATCTGTGATTATTGAAAATAATATTCTTAAACCTTTTTAATGTTTTATACTTGGAAGTATTCTTCTATGCTGCTAAATATTAAATATCATTGGGTAAAATCCTAGTTTACGTAAAACATTTGGCAATTTTTTAAGTATGTCACAAATAGTGAAATCACAAGATTTCAAATTGCAAAATGTCCAAAAAACAATAACCTACTGTATCTCTCCAAATCAACAATATGTCACAGTAAAATCATAATTTTCAAAGTCTTGATCGCACTCCAACTTTGAATATTCTGAACACACACTATTTTTTTATTTCAAACATTGAATATTCATTATATTTACTTGAAAAACTAAACTAAGGGCTGTAAACTTAAATATTTCACAAAATTTACACATTACAAGACAAATATAAATCTCTAAAAGTCAATTATTAATCATATAATAAAATATAATCACAGTCAATTTTTTTAGTTTTCTTTTAATTAATCAAAAGAATAAAAACACTTTAAAATATACTACATAATAAAACCAAACAGATATTAACAACTGTGTTATAAATATATCAATAGCATACATTTTTATGGTAACTCTGTTTTCTAATTAACCATGCACTGATACTTATTTTAAACTAACATTTTATTCTAGTTTTACTTTATTTTCTAGCATTTATGTCATACATTTCAAAAAGAAACATCTCAAATATTTCTATTCTATACATAACAAGTTATGCATATTTTACTGTATAAAATTGTGAATTAAATAACACAAAGTAAAAGTATTTACCAAATCAGCGTCCCTTGCACTTCAAATTAAAAAAAAAATTTTGAAACTATAAGTTATAAGCTAAGCAATTTAAAAAATTATACCCTCTAATTCACTTTTAAATTATGAGAAAATAAATTTCTCACATACAACTATTTAAAATAAACTTAAATAAAATAATACACAGGATGAACTAAAAGATTACTAAAATTACTAAGGAATCATGCATATTATGAATGTCACACAATCGCCAAACAAATGCATTCTGACTCAGTATTCTAAAAGTTTGGCCATTTGGCATCCATACCGACTTGTAGGATGAAGCGCACATAACAAACTTTATCATTTTCCCGAAAATCACCTTGTTATGTAGACTAGGATTAAGCCTATCAATGGACCCTAGAAATTTTTGTAGATAAAGTGCAACATAAATTTAGCTAATTTCTGAATTATGTCATACCGATAAATATGATTATACTCAACAGTTTTACAGAAATATTGTAAGAAATTCCCTCAGGCAGGGTTCATACAACTCCTTAAAATTCCTGAAATTTGGAAAAAAAAATTTCTTAGAGTCCTTGAAACTCCTGGTATTTCAACTTGATTCCTTGAAAATCATGAATTACTCATGGAATTTCTACATACCTTGATGCATTTATTATTTATTAGAAAGTTTCATCATTTTTTTTAGTTTTAATGTTTTAAAATTTTTTAGAAATTTTCAAAAGCCTGGTTGATTATTAACTCTTAATGTTACCGTTGGATGTCTGCACAATCAGTATTAGATTGTTGTATTCATAACTGTTGACAAAAATAAACATCCAGTTCAGCCACATTAATTTTATGAGTAATGATGACACCATATATTGTCATCCACCAAGAGGAACTCAATGCTTTTGTTAATTTGCTGCAAATACCATTTTTGTTGCTTGGTGACTTTAATGATCATAATTCCTTCTAGAAAAGGGATGATACTAATTCTTGTGATCGTCTGATAGAGCAATTTATTTCTGATAATTGCCTCTGTCGGATTAATGTTGATGAGAAGACATACTTCCAGGTATCCACAAGAACATTTCATTCTCTCAATCTTGCTATTTGTTCTTAATGGTGGTATAATGAATGTACAAAATACAAGATAAGTTATGGAATTGCTTTGGAGGACCTCCACAGCAAAGAATTTTATTGTTTGAAAAAGAGCAGAAGCAATAGCTAATAGAGCTCGTCATTGAATTCAGAAGTATTCCTGGCCTTGCTATATATCTTCAACATTCATTAAGCAATTGTGGAAAAGATCGAAGGCAGCCAATGAAATTTATATAGAATTTGCCATTTTTAAGAACTGTAACTGCTGTTTACTCTTCTCATAGGATATCACTAATGTACTTGGTGAAGCATTTGTTATGTTTGAAGCTCTGACTCTTATAGCCTTCATTTTTAAGGACTAAGAGTCTTGCTGAGCAAATTGCTATTTGCTTTTACCTTCAACTAACCTATCTGCACAAATGTGAATTCAGAATATTTGAATTGAAGAAAGCATCAGGCCAATATACCAATTGAGGACCTAATGGAATCAGTTGTCTCATGCTTCAAAATTTCAATCCTAACTCCTTATCAAACTTACTTTATTTGTTCAATAGGATTTGGACCAAAAATGAGTTTCTATCAATGTGGCAAGAAGCAGTAGTGATTCCAATCCTTAAAGCTGGTAAAGACCTTCTGTTTCTTCATATTATCAACCAATAGCTCTTATAAGATTCAAACGTATGATCAATGCCCATCTCATATATGTCTTAGAATAAATACATTCATCTGAATCAAAGTGGCTTCCATAAAGAAAGATGCACTCTTGATTATATGATATGCCTGAAAACCTAAATCTGCAACAGTTTTGTGTGGAGAAACCACCTGGTTTTCATTTTCTTCAACATTGAGAAGGCATAAGATCATTCATGGCTATATGGTATCTCCATTCAATATATGATTTTGATTATGTTTATGTGTTTAGTTGATTTTTTTGCTAGAATCTATTCATTATTTTTTAAATTCAAAATGCTGTTTCACATTTCTCAGATGATTTCTTGTGAAGTTGTGTGAAAAAAAGGCTGTTGCTTAAACTTTGCAAACTAATATATTAAACTGTAGCTTAAATTTGTTTGTTAAATTGGTAAACTGGATATTGAAAATCTTTTTTTAACATGTAAAAAATGAGAAATATTAAAATTCTGTTCCAAAATTTTAGATCCCATTTACTTTTACTGTTTATTACTAGCAATAACAGTAAATAATGTATGAAAAAGTAAAAATAAAAAGCAGTGTGAAATTTTTTTCAACAATATTTTCAATTTATTCAGAAATGCCATATTTATTGAAAAATATTTAATTGCTTATTTTCTCGAAATTAACTAGTGCCTGTTTTTCTCTTATAGTTGTCACTCCAGATCAGGATTTGGAAGTTGGTTCTTTATTGAAAGTGCGATGTTCCTTGTTCAAAAATCAAGCTAAAAAGCATAATATCTCTGTAAAAGATCTATCCCTAGAATTTAAGGGAAAGCTACTTCCAAACGTCCAAATTATTGATAATTTAACAATTGAATACACTGTTCATTCTGCAACTGTGAATAACAGTGGGAATTATGTATGCTTTGTAGTACATCCTGATTATGATATTAAACAGTTAGTGTGTTTATCACATATTGCTGTTGGATGTAAGTATATTTCTTTAACTTTTACTTGATTAAACCTGTTGTATTTTTAACCAAATGAATGCTACATATTTTTAGAATGATTTTCGAGTTTTAATGAATATTTTACATTAGTTAAGATTAAGTTACATTTCATTCACATGTTTTCTTTGTATGTCATAATTTTGCTATTAATTTCTCTGAATTTGTGTTTTGCTTGCCTGAAAATTTGACTTGAAAAGTGTTTACTGATTTTATTTGGAGTTGTTTTCTGGGTTACAAATATTTCCATCTTAAATTTCCAAAACATTTCTGCTGATTTTTTCAATAAAGCTTATAATTTAAAATGTGAATAATAAAATTAGTCAGAATTCATTTAAAAAAATATTTGAAACATAAAATTCGTACATGGCTTTTTCCTTTATTAATGTAAACTTTGTAAAAGTGGATAATGAAATTTTTTTTCTTATCAAATTCTTCATTCCTCATTATATTATTGAATATTGTATGCAAAATTATTGATTGCTGCTTTAAATTACTGGTGTGAACAGTAAAGATAATAATTTTAATACATGGCTTTTTATATTAGATAAATTAAAAGACTGAAAAGAACTAATACACTTTCAACCTGAAACTAAAATGAACAGTAATAAATTCTCCTTAGACTAAATTGTTCAAAAATTTTATTAAAGAGGCCTTTTTCTCAATAAGAGTAAAGGATTAATTGTGTAAATCTAATTGCTAGAGGCAAAACCAGATTGTAATATTATGAAATATTACCTCACTAAAAGCTTATAATTGAAAAACATGTTAAATAATGTATCATAATTTTTATTTAATGAATTGTTTTGCCCAGTAACTTGAGAACAGTTATTTTTTTATTTTAAACCTGTTTGAAAAGAAAATTCGAAATCAAATCTTTGATAAAAATCTTAAAATATTTTCCATCTTTCCCTACAAACTCTTGATGGATTTTTTCTTTTCTACTCTTATTTTAAATTTAATATATATAGTCTAATTTTTCTACTACATGCTAAGTATAAAAAGATAGTGACACTTTCTCAGTTATTTTTAAATGTTTAGAGAGACATTAAGTTATTTCTATTTTGCATGAACATGATCAAAATAAATATTTGGGTATTGTAAAATAGCTCTTTATTTGTGGGGTATATGTTCCATAAATATGCTACGAATACAGAAACTGTTAATATGGAATGGTAATTTATATGGGATTATAGGGGATATATTCCTAGGTGACAAAATATATATAAAAAAAATTAATTGAAGTTTTCTGAACATTTTCATTAATTATCTTAAGGTTTAGGCAATGGTTTGAAGAATTTTGTAGTTTTCTCTTGCTTGGCAGCTTTTAAAAGCTCTTTCAATTCAGACTGCAGTAATTGCATTAGCAATTTGCATCTTAAAAATTATACTTCATTCCCTAGACAGATCATGTTCATAAAGAAATCGCTAAGCTCATTTGCCATTCTTAAACCTTCACTAAGATTTTTCAAATTAAATGTCTCATTTCCAGTACTTGTTGAAGCCTCTTCTTCAATGGGCTGTGAATTTAACATTTCCTCCAAGTCGGTTTCAGTCAAATCTTCATCTTGCTATTAGAGCAATTCCAGAATGTCACTTGATTTTATCTGTTTAAACCAATTTCACTCTATTCCATTTGTGATTTTGGCTATTTTTGCAGTCAAAGTTTAAATTTTTCACAGATTTTTCACCATTTTCAGCAGTTAGAGCAAGCTACAGTTTTTCCACTGCAGTAATCAGCAGTTTGATGCATTTATTGTCACACTGCCTGCTAATATTCAGTGCTTTTGTTTTTATTAAATATTATTTTGTTCAGAGGTTAGTTAAAAAAATAATGGGAGGAAGCTAATTGATCAAAATAATTTTGTTTAATTTCCATCCAGATTATCATAATTTTTCATAAATATTTAAATGTGAGTAACAGATGCAATTAATTTTTGTGCTGATTATTATAAATTCAATTTTAATCTTTTATTCTAATTTAATATGTTGGGTGAAAGAGTTCTTATATAAGGACTAAGTAATCTCTATTTCCTGTTTTATTTTTTTTATTTCATTTTCCCCTTGCATTTGAAAAGCTTCTAACTTAGCAAAATATATTTAAATAAAAATTTCTGTTAATAAGAGTTATAATTATACTTTAAAAAATTCATATACTTGATTATAAAATCACTTCTGTTCATTCCAACTTAAGTTGTCTTAAGAAAAACAATTTTTCTTTCTGTCAAAGCAATTACACTTTGCAGTCTTTTATGCTGTGCTTTCAAAAATTATTTGTCATTTTAAAAAACTTTAATCAAGTTATCAGGTTTTTATTGTTTTATTTTATGCATTTATTTATTTATTTTACATTTATTATTATACAGCATATGAAAAGTTTTCTGCAGTCTCAACTGCCTAAATTCTTAAAATAAAGAATGCTATATGTTGTATATTCTATAATATATTCTTCAGTTTCACAATTTTCTTTAATTTTTATGAAAGAGCTGCAATTTTTATAAAATGAAATTTTATATAATTTGTACTTGACTTGAATTTTCATTATCTGCATTAAATTGCCCTAAAAAGGCATACTTACAAAGGATGACTTTTGTCAACATTAAGGTTTTCACAAGTTAATCTAGTGTTATCTTTCCAAGAATAAGTGTAAGTTCATATGTTATACATGTTTTAATCATTTTGACAAACTTTGAAAAACCAGCTTTTAAAATGTAATCTCTATTTGCTCAGTAATTTCAAAATTCAAATTTAGCACTTTTTTCTCAGCAAAACACAAGTTATAGTGATCTATTACCATACCATAACATTTACCATAGATCATGTTGAGTTTGATCTTTTCA
Organism: Latrodectus elegans; assembly: GCA_030067965.1. Lineage (NCBI taxonomy): Eukaryota > Metazoa > Arthropoda > Arachnida > Araneae > Theridiidae > Latrodectus > Latrodectus elegans. The sequence goes on from CM057819.1 coordinate 20,332,913, forward strand.
TCACTTGATATATGGTGGAACATAAATCTGGCATTGTTTTCCAAACAACCAATACAGTTTTCCAATATTTCTTTAGTCATTAAAAATTATTTATACGTTTATCTTTTTCTTTTTTTTGTTTGATTATTGATTTATTAATTATGTGTTTAACAATTACCCAGAAAATTTGAGTTACAGTTTTTTTCAATTTAAGAGTTTTTATTGTTAATTTTTATGTTTTAAATATGAAATTAAAATTTTGTTTCCACTTTTCAATTTAAAATTTGACTTTTTTTATTTACTTTTATTTTTTTATTTATAGATAAACCATTGGATGTAGAAGAGTTTTCATGCATCAGTATTGGATTTGCTAATCTGACTTGCAAATGGAAAGCACCTCCAAATCCAGTCGACACAACATACGAGTTGTATGATTATTTCTTTCGACCTGCGTAAGTATTTTGGTGTATAATATGAACTAATCTTGAATTAACTTGAAAATATTATAATATTGTTTTATAGAATTTCCTTGAAAACTTTAAAAGTGCTGCATTTCTTTCAATTTTAATGTTAATGTGCATGTGGCATCATTAACCTTCTCTTTTATATAATTTTTATTTATTAAAATATTTAATTGTATTTAGTGAATTTAAAACCTTAAATTAATTTATAAATATATATTTATATTATTAATTAAAATATGTGAAAGATGTAATTTTACTTAAATCTTAAAATAACTAAAGCCCTCCCCTTAAATTCTCTGAATATTTTATGCCAACCAGAAACAAATTTTAGTTTACCATTCCTCACTTGGCAGCCAATAAGAGTTGAGGGCCGATAGACCCGGGCATTTTTGAAAAACTGCCTGCTGGCAACCATTTCTCTTTTATATCCCTTAATTTTTCGTTATGAAAGCCTGAAGCAATGATTGTTGTTGAAAAGCTTACAATTTGTAATTTTTCTTGAGTTCTCAAAAAATCTAACATTTAAATGTTTGTAATTGCATTTTGATTCTCTGTGTGTGCTCCAGTAACATTAATTAATGAATACCTAGTATTTTTCATTTTAAAATTTTATTCAAAATTCCATCTTTTTTATGTATTTTAAACAATTAATTTCTCTTTTTTATCATTACAAATAAATATTGCATTGATTACTCAAAATATTTGTTCTTTTCTTAAAATTTAAACATTTTGGAAGTAAGATCTTGATATTACAAAATTATGCTGCATTAATTACTTTTAAAATTTAGTTATAAAATGCTACATTTAATATCTTCTTCAGATAACCTTTTAAATATTTAAATAAAAAGCTATTAGAAATCCTGAACGTGGAAAGAAAAATGTTTAATTTTTTAAGAATTGAAGAATAAAGAAATTACTTCCATACAAAAGATTCCTAGTGTTTTATAAAAACTATTACATGTTCTCATCCTAATGAAAATGATTAAAAGATATATCTTAAAAGGACTTGGAAACTCGACTGTTTTTTCGTTGCATCCATTAGAGGACAGAATAATTTTGAGATTTTCAATGAAGATTTAGATTTCTACATTATCTTTGGGCAGTTAGTTTAGTGTTGTACCTTGTCATCAAGAATAAAACAAACATTTAATCCATTGATAATTTTTTGATTGTTCTATTAATTTCTATATTAAAGTATTTTGATGTTCATTTAACAATGTACTCAGTGAATACAAAGATTGATATCTGTCTTGCCTAGCAGCAGCCTCTTTCTATTGGGCCTCATTAGTTCTGTTGATATAGTTGTAGTCATTTTTAATACTGGGCATGCAATATAGTCCACAACCTGCTGATTGCTGTATGGATCACTTGTGACCCGTGTAATTGACAATTCATATACGATTATCTATCAGCTCTCTCCTATTTGGTCAGTAGTCTCTACTTTTACTTGCATAGAGCTAGTTATAGCTTATTCATTTCTACAAATAAAAATTTTATCCACTAATAATTTATAAATTTTAAAGTTAATATGAAAATATTTGAAATGTTTATTAAGATATATATCTGTTTAGTTATTTTAGAATAACATAAGTTCTCTTTGCATAATTGCCAAACAATTAAAACTGCGATTGAAAACTGTTCCCTGTTGTATGAGCTGTATTGGAGCTGTTAATTTTAATTTCTACAGCTGGATTTTCCTGTATTTAGTTTGAATTTGAATATGAATAAAAGATTTATGATTTATTATTATATATGAAGATATATTGTTTTATCAACCAATACGAATCCATAAGTCTGTTATAGTATAAAATTAACTCTATTAACAAATTATTTAATCTCATAATGTGAAGAAATTATCTGATTGCAATTCCTAATGGTATGGAACAATATCAAGGGGAAATTATTTATACATTAGTTGTAATCATTGATATAGAAATTACATCTAAGCATAAATGCACATTAAAATAGTTATTGTTCATCATAATTATACCACTGTAACCAGATATAAATTTTAAGTATGAAAATGAAATGAATAAAACTAAATGATTTTTATTTTAAATTTTTTGAAAAAAGTGCATTAAATCACTAAATATAATCAGGTGTTTTAAAAAAAAAGTAAAATGAGTTTGTTTTTACATTCATCAGTAGATCTTACAATTAATCAGGATTCACACAATTCTTGGAAACTCCTTCAAAATCGGGAATTACGCCTGGAATTTTTTCATTCCTTTGTTTTAATATTTTAAAATTTTCAATAAAATTTTCAAAGAACTTAATTCAGTATTAGTTTTTAATATTGCCTCTAGGTGGCAGCATGATTGATATTAAACTTTAGTATTCTTAACTGTTCACTTGTAATAACATTAGCTACATTAATGGCTGGTTCAGCATCAATAATTTCATGATAATTCAGTTTAGTAGTATTTAGATTTATGTAAAGTGAAATGAAGTGAACAATGAGTTAAAACATATTTTCCATGTCTCCCTTGATGTAAATAGCATATAATGTAATTGAACCGGGATGAATTTGTTTATTAATGAAATAATGACCAAAATAAAAATTATTTAATATGCCTGGTGGATTGTGTCTTTATAATGAGCAGTGGACTCTGGAAAAGCCATACAAAGATTGACTTTTGAGTGGTTTAGAAATAACATATGCTTAATGTCTGTTTTACAAGAAAGACTTCCGTATTTCAAATATGGGCGAGTCGGTAATTAAATCCCATATGAAAGGGGAAAGCATATATGTTTATTAGAACAAGCTATATCTATTAAATAATCTACTCATTTAAAAGATTTTTTTCACTTCTGCTGATCCTGTTGAAAAATGTGAACTCAAAGCATGCTCTTAAACTTTAGATTCATTTGTTTCTTCAAAAAAAGTTTTAAGACTGAAATTCTATGGGCTCTTAATATTTTAAACAGTAGATTCAACATAAAATAAAAAAAATATTTGGAAATTTTTTATTTGACTCCTGGAATTTGATTCTTGGAAATCTGTACAAATCCTGATAAATGCATATCATAAACTAAACAAATTATTTTCATTAAGCTATTAATGGGAAATATCTATTTGTTCCAAATGAAAGGTTGTTTGATATTGTTAGTTTTTTGCATTGTATTGGGTATTTTATTTAAACAATTTAAACTTTAAAATTAATTACTTAGAAGAAGAATAAATATCAGTTTTAAATAGAATGTATTATATCAAATTATATTGATAAAAGAAACTTTTTAACAAATGCATGTTCTATAAAGGCCACAACAATATATATATATATATATATATATATATATATATATATATATATATATATATATATATATATAAAGAAATTGGATCAAACTATTCATTTTATGTGTTTTGACAATATCGCTTAACAAATTGGGAAAACAAAAACTAGACATAGAAATATTTTATAAGAAAAAATAGTTCAATATAATAATGCTTATGGTAATTTATTCATTTTAAATTTTTGCAATTTTCATTATTTCATATGAGTTGGCACCAAATTGTTTGTTTAGTGCCATGAACATTCACATTGCTTGCTTTCTTTGCTCATCAAATATTTGATTTTATAAATGACTTAATGTTATTCTTTTTGTCATTCATTTAAAATATTCTTTTAAATGATTCAAAGCTATACTTGTTAACATTACAATATCTTATTAAGTTTTAATTTTTTTAACTTTTACAATTGATGTATTTGCATATTCAGAAACATCGTAATTTGTAAGTTAAATTTTGTATTTCCTAAGCTAAAAAAATTTCCGTAAGGAAGAAGATTATTTAACTTTGAATATAAATGAGAAATGTACTCTTAAAAGATTTCAGAAGATTTCAGATCATTCTAAGAAGTAAAATTTTGGTCTGAGATAGACATTATCTTAAATCTCTTCATAAATAATTCTTGAATTTAGTTGAGTATAGCTAAATTTGTTTTATCCTGATGAATTGTTCAATACTTTCTTATGCATTTTTTTTTCACATAAATTTTTATTAAACATTTATATTACATTTCCATTAATTTTTCTAACAGTTTAATCTGGGAAAGGAATTAGGCCACTTGTTTTTCTTTATATAATATTTATATTTTTTAATCACTTATATAAAAATGCTGAAGGAAAATAATTAATAATTGTATATTTTAAAAATATTTTAAACACTTTTATGAACTGGGTCACATGTCAAAAAATTATTAAATAAAGTAAGAACCATTAAGTTCATATTTTATTTGAAACTGACTTTATTTTTGTGATTTTTTTAAACTTATAAGATTGTGATTTTTTAAAATTTTTAGAATTTGATATATGAGCATCTCTTTCAGAATGAATCGTTCATGCCCTGCGAAATTAAACAGTTCAAGTTGCCAATTTCGCTTAGATACTGACCCAGTATATGTGAAAAATCTCCCTAAACTTCATTTTATTCTCGTTGGTTCTAACACATTAGGCATTAATAAGCAGTTTATAGATGTAGATCATTATAAAATTGGTAAGTTAAAACATTTTTTAACTGATTTATATGTATATGTGTTTGTAATATATGCATTCAGAGTCAAAGTTGTATTTAAATATTGCTGATAAGAATTTATCTATTATCAATTCTGTTTATTATTTTTGATGCAACTATGGAATGTTATAGAATATTTTGGCTGTTTTTAGTCATATGGGTATTTTTATCCAAGAATCTTGCAATGATATTGTGTAATTGGGAAATTAATTTAATTGCTTAATATTGTAAATAATCATTTTTTTACAGTAACATTTAGTAATCTGATTTTTAATATTTTTTAGTTTTGGGATAAATATCATTTTTTGTTTTCCAATAATTGAACAACAAAGATTTTTTTTTATAAATAAACCCAGAAAATTCTAAGCTTGACATGTGTGCACAAACATATCATGCAATATTATAAAATAACTTGATTGCATTTTAATTTTTTGTTAAGTATATTCATTTATATAAGTCATAGAGAAATATTGCTAAAGTAGCAGTAGAAAATCAATCTTTCCTGAATGGAAGTTGGATCATTACCAGACCCAATCAAATGTGCTGAAAAGACTGTATTAAACCTTCCATTTTAAAAGTTGTAGAGTAAACATTTAGCATGTGGTGGGAAGAGTATAGTCTCTAGTTCAGGTATTAACTATATCATTTGACCCTGGATTAAAATTACAAGATTGTGGCTTGAATTTAATATCTTTAGATTATAGAAACAGGCAGCTTTTCAATCTATAACTAATAATCCTCAATAACAATTCAAATTTCTGTGTAACTAAGGATTAGCATGACAGTTAATTGCCAAAAAATTACGTAAATGTTACAATTTAATCTTTTCTAACAATAATTAAAGATTTCAACAATTTGTAATACTTCTAATAATAAAAAACAGCTGTACAAATTAATCCAAAACTGGGAATAAACTTAAACTACAATTTATGAAATTATGAGTATTCATTGTTACAAAATTCTTTATGTTAATATTTTGTTCAAAGTCTAAGCTTATATATCAATTTGCATGAACTTTTTTAATTAATGTAATGAAAACTTTTTAAAATTATTTGAATATAGATATATAACACAGTGCTTTCTAAAAAGCTATATCAATTTGTTAAATTTTATAGTTTGTATGTAATTGATCTTTAGAATTGAATTTATTTTGACCTAACACTCCAAGAAGTTGTATATTTATTTTTGGATTAATTTAACTGATATTCATTAATTTTTAACCAGTAGTGAAATACATTAATCTAAAAGAAATGTATAGTTATATATATACATGTTTGTAATTGCGCATATGTATATATATGCGCAATTACAAACATATTGCGCATATGTTTGTAATTGCGCATATATATACATGTTTGTAAATGCGTGTGTAATTGTATTTATGTATACATATACATGTCTGTTTTATGTATATGTGTACATATTATATTCTTGGAATATTTTATGACCTTTTTGTATGTAATCAGTAATTCATTAAAAGGCTTTTATATTACTTTACAATTGTTATTTATTTTGTTGTTAAAAGAAAGAACAAGATTTTTTCTACTTATAATTACATAAAGTTATTGTATATTGTAGCAAATGAATTTATTTGAGCTTTAACTGAAGAACCAATATATTTTAAAAAATGAATATATGCATTTATTTTATTAATATGATTATTGACTTTAAAAATGTTTTCAGATAACTAGACATAAAGCTTAACAATAAATGCATATCTGGTTATTAAAATTGCAACACCTTAAACAAATGTAAATAAAAATATACATTAACAAAATAGCATGAAGGCATAATTAAATTTGTAAGCAATGTAAGGACTTATATATTTTTTTTAAAATTTGTAGAGACAGTTACCACACACCCATAGTAACAAAAACATACTTCTTATGGTTATGCATAGAGTTGAACTGGTCTTAAATGACAAATAGATAAAAGATCCCATTCTGTTTTTAATATATGCCTTACTTCATCAACAGTAATAGCTGTAGTGATTTAAAAGGCCTGTTCCTCTGCAACCCATGACCACAATGTTTTTAAATGATTTCATGATTTTTTTTTTTTTCATTTGGTGAAAAGTGAAAACCCTGCAAGCCAAAATAATAATTAAATTTCATTTGTGTCAAGATAGGTTACAATATAGTGTGTGCATGTTATCATATTTGAAAGTTAGCATTTTGCAATCTTCAAAGATGTGACCTACCACTGGTCTTAAGAAAAAATTAATAGAACATCATTCAAACTACCATCAATCCAAATTAGAGTTATGTGTCTAATGTTCCTAATGGCTGCCCATGCCATCACACTATGCAGACACTGTGATGATAATGAATACAGTAATGAGAGTTGTTTAAGTTTCTAGACCACCAGTGGAATACTGCAAACCAAATCAGAGTTTGCCCATAAAAGGTAATTTTTATTCTTTTTTGGTTCTTCCATTCTTATACCATGGTATACAATGGGTGATTATTTAACAAGCAATTTTGGCTGCAAACAAGTCAGACAGTAAGCACATATCTGAATAATGAATTTTAACGAATATTTTTGACTATAGGAACATAATGTGCAGGGTGCCAATCCCAAAGGACCAAAAATCGTTTTTCATCTTGAATTGTGTTGCTTTGCCTGTTGAACTTCAAAGTTCTATATTGGAAAAAAAATTCCTTATATAGAATATTTATAACCAAAGTAGATCATCAGTTTTTGTTTTGATCTCCCCCTAGTATTTACTATCTCATACAGTCTTAAATAACAAATTCTAGGCAGCAATAACAATGCTATTAATTACTTTGCTGATTACTTTGCTATTAATTAATTACTTTCTGGAAAATCCTGAGAAAAAGAAAGCAATCGACATTGCTGTTGTTCTTAACTCCTTATAAATTAAAAATGAAAAGTACTGAGTAATTTGCAAAACTATATGTATGTATCAATTTTTATAAACTTTGAAATTAAAAAAAAAAAAGATATTTTATCTTTAGGGTTTCCAGAATGAATTAATTAATTTTACAAAAAAGAAAAAAAAACTATTAAACTGATGATTGATTAGCGAGCATAGTCTAGCTGCAGACTTTGTTTGTTAACCAATCACCCAATGTATCTAGCTTTGTCATTGGTATAACAAAGTCACCACCAGTTTCTATGCTTCTTTTTCTCATTAAGCCATAGAAATGTAGCTCATACTGTTTCAAACATCACACTTTATGAGTTAATATTGGATTGTGTTTGTAAAATTTTAGAAGGCTTTCTTCACACTTATTCTTTTAAACATTAGTTATGGGAGGGGTTTGAGCGCCTCTTGATAGTTAGACCAAATCCAAGTTTTAATGTTCAGTATAATATAGCACTTGGCTTTTGTTGCTTGAACATATTGAATTTTGTCCAGTGCAAATAGGTATCAGGAATTATAATCTACACTCTGGATAGACAACAATCCTACCTATATCAAATATCAACTCTTGCTGGTAAGTATTTATTCTTATTCACAGCCATAATATTCTGATAAATCTATTAGTATTTCAAATGTTCGTCCCTTATGTTTCACCTAAATACTGTAAAATTCTAATCATTTCCATGTAACAATTCTTTTTCCTTTCGTGTGATTTGATATTTGTAAAATTAATCCTTTGCGATATTGAAATTTTAATGACTAATAGGTTTTAATATATAGACATATGTTTGAAATGAGAAATAATATTTATTTTTCCCCTTCAGTAAAGCCTGATGTACCAAGGTTTATCATATGTTCTAATATAACAAAAAATAGCTTATTTATGCATTGGAATGCCCCAAAAGGCTTAGAGTATGGAGAAGCACCATCTGGTTTATTGTATCAAGTGAAGTATTACTCACCAACAGCAAAGATACATGATATAAAGGTATTTAAAGTTATATATTACTTTGGATCTTATTTTATTTGCTATTAATATTTTGAATTAATTTTGTTAAATGTCTAAAATTGCATCATTTTTGTACATTTTTTACCTACTTCTGAATATTGATTTGCTTCCTTCTTTTTGAGATATGTTAACCTTTATAAGTATCTCTTAAAAAAAAAAAAAAAAAAAAAAAAAAGTCTGAAATAAGCACACACTCCTAGGATAGATTTTACTTATATATTTATCTAGTAAAACTTATTAATCTGGTGATTATGTATATTATTTGTTGTTTATTCATAATCATTACTAAACTCGGTAAATATGACACATTATCAAAAATTTATTTCTTTTATTGGTAAGGTTGCATAATCCCCAACTCTATGTGGAAAATGTAATAAATTCTGATTATTTTGTTAGAAATGATAATAAATAACAGTAGACATTTTATGCATTCATTCAGTAAATATTTTAAAACAGATATGTTAGACTATAAATTGAGCTTTATAATATATATTGTAAAATATAAAATGAATAAAATTACTGAAAATAAAAATAAACCTAGCTTTTTATTTCAGTAAACACATTTTTGTCTAAGCAAAACAAAACTTGTAATTAAATAATAACTAGCATTTTTAGGTAATTTTACTCTAATCAAATAAGACCTGAATAGGGAAAATAATTCATTAGAATTTATATAAAATAGTTTCATATCAAAAGCAAACTAAACTCATATTCTAAAGAAACATCTACTTATGTTTATTTATTTTAGCACATTTTACTATTATGACATTTAAAATTACAGTTTTTCAGAGTTTTTTTCATTTGCACTGAATTAGATTTGGACTCTTCATGACAAACACATTGTTGATATCCCTGACCCCCCAGGGGAAAAAAAAAGATTTTCTAGCATGTTCGAGAAGTGAAATAAGAACTTGATCTGGAACACCTATGCGTCAACTTTCTACTATACACTTTAAGATTTCCCCCCCCCCTTCCTAAAAAGGAAAAAAATTCTCATATTTGAATTTCTTATATCACTGCTAATAAATTTCATTTTTTATTCTCTGTCTACATCTGATACTCATAGTTTCATTGTATCATTAATATTATCAGAAAAATTTAAAGATTTAAAACATTTGACATGTTTTTTGTGTAGTTGAAATCTCTGTCTTATTAAAAGTGAGCAATTCATCATTCTCTTTGTAAATCAAAAAGTTAATATAAAATGGCATTCACACAGTTATTTTCACATTAAAATCATTTGTTTGGCTGTTGATTTTATCAGAAGTGTAAACTGTTTCTATCAAAACCTGAGGCTCTTTTATTCTAAAATATTTGATAGTCCTTCAGGAAGTGCTTCCAGATTTACTTTTAAAAGCATTTCAAACATTGCTTCATAAGGAAAACACTTGACATCTTCATGGAATGCTCTTTTTTTCATAAGTTGTACAAAATGTAATCCTGTGGATCATTTTTATTGCTTTAAAACCAAGAACTTAGCGTGCTTTTAGCATCCTGGTTTGCATGCTCTGCCAATGATTGAGTTTTTCAATGCACAATTTTTAAAGTCTTCTTCTATGAATTGATTACTGAACTTGCAACCATTTTCATGTTTAAGGTCATTGGGGGCACTAAATTTAGTAGAAATGTCAATTAAACTTTATTTAACTTCTGCCTATTTACTTCTTAGAAACTACACAAATTTTTATCAAGTGCTCTTAATAGACAGATGTAAATTTGAAATCATTGGTTGTTATTAAAATCAAATAAATCAACCTGGCATCTTTAGCATTTATTTAAAGACCATTGGCCTTATTATGACATTGAATTAAATTTAAGATCATAAGAATTTTAAGAATATGATTTTTTTAACAATCTGATACACCCTCTGGGGTTTACTTAAATTATCTTTGATAATTTTCTGGTTTTTCCAAGACACTTTTTTCTTAATTATTATTGATTATTAATTTTTATTAACTAGTGATATTTTTCTTTCAACAGAAAACAATGGTTCCATATCTTAGTACCTATGACATTAAATAACTTGAAGTTATCATTATATGTGTATATATATATTAAAATAAATGCTATACATAATATTATGTTCTTTTTTCTAGATAATAAATTCATATTTTCTAAATAATAAGTTCATAATTAATATAATTGTGGAACAATAACTGTTTTTGATAGATTTTTCAGTCCTGCTGGATGAAAAACCTAGATTATACAAAACTTATGTCTTTATCTGAATTATTTATAATTAATTGCTGAATCATTTGCCCATTTACGTGACTGTGTCATTTAGTTACAGAAACGATGAAATCTAATTTCTGAGTATTTCAACCCACTGTATAATCTTTATTTCATGTACTCATGTAATATGTTTAACCATCAGCATTATTATTCATTGTTTAACCTTTATTTATAGGAACTAAACAAAGTCTCGAATAAAGATCTACTTATAACCATAGAAAATTTAGTGCCAAATACACTTTATGAGTTTATGGTTAGAGTGCGTTTGAATATATCTGGTGATGATTTCTATTGGAGTGATACTGTCAAGCAGATTGAAAAAACTAAACCAGATGGTATGTTTACTGTTGTTTTGAAATTAGGGTACATAAATAAAAAATTTTAACTATACTAAATAAATTAAAAATATTAATTTTTGCTATTTATACTGATTATTTCATTAAAAAGTTTTTAATTGCCTCCCACCTCCTTAATCTTCATTGCAACTTTCTCACAGAAGTCAGAATACATTAACACAACTACCAACTTGCACTATTTAGCCATGTAATTAATAGTTTTTAGTTGAATAGTAAACTTTTTTTGTATGTGATAAATCATACAGATTTATTATATTGCCAAATTTGTCAGAAAATGCACATTTACTTAAATCAATTGTTTAGCAGTCGTAAGATATCAATTTCATCCATATCAAAAGTATTCATCAATAGGACTACTATTAGCCTATGGAACGTCAAAATATTTTGGAATGATCATTGATGCTAATTTTATAATCCTTAGACCTAAAAATATTCTAAAAATTAATCCCAATTGACATTAAAGGTAATCCCGATAATATAGAGAAGTAAAAATAACTTGTGACTCAGAAAAGTCTGCCCACCCATCGGCAAATATATTTCTTAAGAAAGATATTAAAAAGTTAACTGTTAAGAAACCTTAAAATTATATATATGCTTTTATATAAATGTAACTTTATGATATTCAAAAAAAGGAATTATCAAAAAAAATTTTTTTTATTTTTATTTTGAAGTCTATCATCTTTTAATTTAATTTGATTTTGTCTGTAATAACTACTGAACAATTTATCTGGGTTGATAAACGTTTTTTCTTAAAATTGTGCAAATAGCAATCAGGTTGAAAACATATTCTGTCATCCTCCATGTTGTCAGTTATTGAAGTTTGTTTAGTAAAAGTATTATTTAAAAAAGTTTGTTAAATAAAAGTATATAAAGCTTTATTTTTCAAATTTAATCCTTATAAAAAGAACTAAAATTGATTTGTAGCAATTTGAGAATTTTAAAAAGTAAAATAATATTATATCCAAGATTTTATTAAATTATTTATTTTATAATTATCATTTTATTCAACAGATACATTGTTGATTTTAAAAACTTTCATAATGCCTTAATTTTTTAATATTTTTTATAAACAAAAATTTTAAATTTTTTTAATTTTCTGAAGTATTGAATTTTTGATTAATTCTGAAATGGCATGATGAATTCAACTCCTACCTAAATTAATTATAAATTATAATATGCACACATTATGTTCACACATTATGTTCACATTATGTTTGGAGCATAATTTCTTATTGTAACTTTTGAAAATATTTTTTAACTAAAAACCATCGAGGAAAAAAACATGCATGTGCTGAAATCTATCCCAGTTCTTTCCTTTTGTAATGGCTTAGTTAGTAATTGAAAATTGAATATTTTTTTATGTAAATATGAAAATGTTTTGTGAGGGTTTTAATCAATTTACTTTGGTTTTTTAAATATTGAAAGTTTTTTCTTCTTAAACTTTCTTTTGTTTGTATCTCTTAAGTTTTTAGTTATCTTTATTTAAAAGAACTTTTAATTAATTGCTTAGATTGCCAATTACATTTGTTCTTTATCTTTTTATGCCATTGGTTTATTGGCTAAAACTAATAATCATATTTTTACTTTGTATTAAAAACTGTTGTTGTAACTTTATGAAACAAATTGTAAGTGTTTACACAAACTTACTATAGTTTGTGCTAGCTGCCCCCCCCCTATATTTGTTTTATATTTACAGTAACTAATATTTACATATATTAAAATATCTGAATTACTTCATTACTAAACAGAAGTTTCAGTGTAAATGAATTGTTGTAAAAGATAAGAATAATTGTAAATTAAAATTTTTAAATATAGCCAAATATGTATACCTGAAGAATTGATCGTACACACACATAGCATTACCTTTAGTGACATTTATTATATACATCACAAATTACTTTCAAAATACTTAAACAAACTGCCTAAGAATATTTTTTTTTAAAAATGAGACATATATTAAAAAGACCAAGTTGGTCATGTGCAACAAAGGAAAACAAAATTTCTTTAAAATAAATATTGCCCTAACTTCATGTTTAAAACACATTATAAATGTTTGTAAAGTTTACAAAAATATGCAAGAAAAAGGATATGTACTACAAGAATTACTTAGGATTTTTTACCTGTTTGTTTCTATTAGCGCTATCTCATGCGCCGGCCATGCTCTGTTACAATGATCAACTGTGATAACTTATTTTTAATGTGGCTTTGGAAGTTGAACAAAGAGGTTTATAAGGCAGCAAATGTGTTAAAAAACAATATTTTCAACAAAGTTGCTTAACTACTGTTAATATATTGAATATAATAATAATTATTAACATATTAATATAATTTTTCAAATAATGAAATATATATTTATTCAATTATTATTTAATGTATTCAAATTTGGTGGCTGAATGTTTTTATTTAAGTTAATCCAAAATTATAGACATGGAGTATTAGAGAATAAAATAATCTTGCAGCTTTCTTTTACTTAAGAATTTGACTCTGTATGGTGCTTACTCTTGAAAATTCAGTTATTTAATTCTGAGAAGTATATTAGGGTCAAAATTTTTTTTTTCAAATGTTTAATATTTCCAACTTACACTTAAAATTGTGCTTAGAATATATATTAAAATTATCTGAAACATGCACCTAGACAGGTTTCTGTTTCACATTTATTGCCTGATTAAAGTACATGAGGTATAAATTTTATCTCCTCTTTACATTACCATGTTTAATGTTACTAATTACATGATTATTCTTATATAAATAAATATTTTAGAGTAAACTATAACAAAGATGTTTTTCCATGCAAATTTATGTGATTACTTACTCATATACTCACAATTTTTAAATACAGTATTTTTGTTTTGAAATAAACTTTTATTTTATAGTCATTAGTTTACTCAGTAGCCATTTGTATGAAATTATTCCTATTATGTTTTTTTTTCCAGTTCCTTATTTGGCTCCTGAAGTGACTAGATCTGGATTTGATACTGAAATTATAGATGGAAATCGATCAATAACTTTGTACTGGAAAGTGAGTTTTTAAGTTTTCATTTTGGCAATTCTAAAAGTTATTTGAATAAAATTATCTTACAATTTTGATACTTTATAATTAGATTACAAAAAGCTTAATCATGAGATATGAAAAGAAATTTTACCATTTAATAAATTTGAAAATGCTGCTTTGAATTCAGTTTGTTTATTTATTTATAATCTAGTGCATATATTTGAGAAATGGACTAAAAATAATCAAATTTTAGATGAAATTTGATATTTGAGAACTATTATGTTAAACTATTTTGATATTTAAGATTTCTACTGTTTACCAAGTTTTAACTTCTCTGAAACATTGTATTTCTATACACTGTACCGTTACTGTGCTTATTTGCAGTATTTGCTTATTTTAATACTTTAAGAAATAAAATTTACATGAATATTTTCATCTCTACATCAGTTCTCATCAAATTTATTTGAATATTTTTCATCTTGTTACATTAATTTCATGATGTCATTGCCAAATTTAATTCAGATGTATTGTGAAGTTTAATTGGGATATAATTTTTTCCCGTAAATGGCCTTTTTCTATTTTGAGTTTGCTTAAAATTCTTTAAGTATTGTTTATATCAAATATCTGCTAGTATATACCAAATAAATAACTAGCTTTTTTTTAATAAGTATTATTTGTAATAATCAGCATAAAATTTCCTAAAAAGAGAATGTTTGATTATGTTATTAACATTAATTTAAAGTAAATTATCAAGTTTTTAATTATATATGTACATTGAATGTCATTTATATATTATATCAGTTCATGATCAAGTAAAGAAATTCTGCTGAGTTTATCAAGGTGGCAAGGTATAACTTGATACTGAGTAAAAATAGAAACCTTTCAATAGAACTATTACATATAGATATTGCTATGCATATCAGCATAAAAAGTAATTTTAATATAATTATCATAGAAATTGTTCTGTGTTAAAAATATTCTATACAAAAAACAACCTATTGTATTGTATTATCTCTTTACTAAATTTATATATTTCATCTCCTAAAAAACAGATTTTATTTTAATCATTAATTCATATTTTAAAGTAATTTATTTTTCATAATTTATTAATCTTAATTTATTTTGCTATATTTGTAGTAATTATTCATGAGCAAAAAGATTAAGAAATTCTGTATTCCATTTAAAATTAATTGCTAATAATTGAAATTTAGGTTGATTTCTTAGCTCTGTTGTAATTACAATCATTTTAGCATATATTTCTTTTGCCAAATCACAATTCATCTGCAGTTATGTTATTTTATTTAACTGTCTGATCTGTTTTGTTATTAAATTTGAATATGTTTGCAAAATGTAACAATAAAATGGAAAACAAACCAAATGAAATCTTTACATTATTATTCTTCATTAAAATTAAAACAACCTTTTAAACTGCATTTTGCAACCAAGCTTTTTTCCCCCATTTATTCTAGGGGTGGTAAAATTAGGTAAGATTTTGATACATTTTAAAATTATGTTAATATTGTATATTTAATACACAATATGTAACTTTGTATTAATAATAATATAAAAGAGAATTACTTTTAACCAGTGCTCATAGAATTTTGGTTTTTGTTAATATATTTCTTTTTTTTATCTTAATAGCAACATTGTCATGAATTTACAGGAAAATATTAAGTGAATCATTTACTGATAAAAGGTTTGTTATTGTATTTTAGGCCGTGCCATCAGATTTTGAAAATGGCGATGATTTCCATTATGTTATCCGCTATCATGAACATCATGTTGTACCTTTTCGTTTTCGAAGACAAGCCTCCAAATTATCTAATAACTGGGTGACTTTAAATAAAACAACAAGTCATACTTTTGAATTTATGGATATTGACTCTGCTTACATATTTAATATCATTCCTGTTAATAAAGTTGGAAAGTCATCGAATGAATCTGCTATTGTTGTTGACAAGTTGGAAAAATGTAAGTCATTTTTTTTTTATTTCAATAGAGTTTTTGTGCAATTTGAATAATAGGGTTAAGCATATGCAAAAATATATATTATGTCTGCATATAACATGGTATAAGTACAAATGCTGTATTATTTTATAATGTAAACATACTATAAAATTTTTACTGAATATTATTTAGTAAAAAAAAAAAAATCTTACTTTGGATTCAACATTTTTAGAGTTTAAATATATTGAAATTCTCCCTCCTTCTAAATCAGAAATGGTAATCCATTGTGAAATAATTTTTACGTTGACCTTGGAGGAAAGAATGTGATAGCAAAATGTCAGGTGCTAATTTTTATTTTGTAAGCATTACGTAACAAAACACATTAAGAATCGAATATGGCTTGAGAAACCCATGGATATATTCATAAGAGACTGGCATATCAAATATTCAAAAGAATTACATATAAAGCTGGCTTAAAAAGCCCAAACAAATAATTAATTATTAGTTTCTAGACTGATGCCTCTATTAATATAGCACTTATTAATAAAAATTATATATTGAAATTATAATAATGAGGGGAGAGAGAGCCTGACTAATCGGTTATTTAGACAGCAGGAGACTGGCGTCTCTACAAACATATTAATTGCTGTATCTAAGTAGGCTTAGAAAGCCAAAAAACAACCATTTTCGTTACAAGGCGATATTCTCATTGTCCTGCACTCCTTTTGGAATTCCACTCCAAAACTAAACTTAAAAAACTCCTTCGTTTCAGTATTAACCTTATCTTCTGCGGTCATAAATAGTGGTGGGGTAGAGAAAGTAATACCTGGATACAAGAAGCTTCCGACTTTCACATGTCCTCCCAATGGAAGTGCATTTGTTGCCAAGGGACAATGTTTCTGCACCTGAAAGAACAAGAGAAAAAAAAAGCATTAACTACCAAAACTAAAGATGGCATGATAGCATAGGTACGAGCTCGAATTTGCATGATTCCCCAAAGAAACAATAATACAAAAATATATGATCAATAAATATATTATTTACATTATTACATAAAAATACACCTGGATATACTTAAAGATAAGTAATGCTAATACCTCGAACCTTTTATACAGAACCCATGCTTAAAAGGAAAAAACTAATAGAATGCCTTATCTAAAAATGTGATGTTATTTTATGGTTAGTATGGACAATTACAATTCATCGGCATTCATGTGCTTTGATCCCTTATGATACATTATAGTCACATTGTGCCTCTGTAGAGCCAGAGCCCACTTTTAACACTTAGCTCCCATGAGATGCACAATTAGTGAGGTACATAAATGGATTGTGGTCGGAAATGAGATTTGCACTTGGGCTCCAAGCACCCAGGTATCAAACCTTTTTAAGGCCTACATAAAAAGCCTCACGTTCAATTGTTGACTGCTTTATTTGGCAATTAGTCAGTTTTTTACTGAAAAAAGAAATAAGCATTTCTTATCCTCATTTTGTTCCAAGCCTGCCCTGATGGCTGTCACAGAAGCATCAGTGTAGAGCTAAAAGAGCCAATTCATATTCGGGGAAATGTAGGCATTTTTAAAAGTTCCATTTTAAGTTTCAAAAATGCTTCTTCAGACATTTTATCTCACAAGATAAAATTTCAGTTTTTTTTTTTTTTTTTTTTTTTTTAAGGTATATCACAGTTTTAGGAAAATTATGGAAATATTCCCCATAATAACTGGCAAGACCTAATAAGCTACAAACTTCCTTTTTTGTGGTGGGTCACGCCGATTTCTGTAAGGCCTCTACTTTTGAAGATCCATAGTATGTTTGCCAGATCCTATCACATGTCCTAAAAATTTCACACTTGTTTTTCCAAAATCACATTTTTCTAGATTAACAGAGAGACCAGCTTCTCTCAGTATTTGGAAAACTTCATTAAAAAAGCTTCAAATGCTGGTCCCAAGTTTTGGAAAAAATAGCCACATCGTCAATGTAGGAGCGACAATAATCTTTATAAATCTTAGGTTTAAAAATCTTGTCCATGGATTTCTGAAAAGAACTTCCTGCATTTTTCATATGTAATGGTAATACCTTTCATTGGTAATATCCAGAATGAGTAACGAAAGCAGCATGCGGTTTTACTTTTTCCTTCATAGGAATCTGATAGCCTTTAGTTAAATCTAGCACTAATATCAAATTAGCACTGCCCACCCAAAACAGCAGCTCTTTAGCAATTTTCGTTGGATAGGCATCCAGAACAATAAAGCTATTCAAAAGTCGGTAGTCAATACTGAGTCAAACGTTTCCATCCTTCTTTGCAACACATACAACTGGGTGAGCCCAATCGCTTTCAATTAAGTTCAAATTGAACTATTTTTGAATTTGTCAATCTACTTTGTTACGTAGAGCTATTGGAACACGATATGGTCCTAATTTCTTTGGAGCACATTCTTCTATGATCTGCACAGAATGTCCTTCAACATGTGCCTGACCAGGTTTTATGCTAAACACATTTGTATAATCTTTCAAAGTGTTGGTCAGTTGTTCTCTCTGTAAATCCTGTAAATTTCCCCTTCACCCTGTACCGTTTGCTTTATATATATATATATGACTGACTTGTAAATTAAGTCAGATGGTGCATAATGTAGCTCCCCAAAGTCTTTGTCTTGCTCAAATATTAAGCCAACATGGTTAATTCTGGCAACATTGTTTACATGTATTTCTCTGCAATTGCTATCTTCTAGTTCAACTTCAGCTGAATTCAAACGAGTCAATTATTGTAGCTGGACCTATACATGTATTCAGCAGTGTATGGGACTATGATGGTAAAAGGAATAGTACTTTGTCTCCAACTTTAAGTTATTTCTCTTTAGCTCATAAATTATAATGAGAAGTATACCTCTCTTGCGATTTCCCAGAATTTTCAGAAGCTACATCATGGACTTTCCTCAATTTTTCTATCAAATCATTCAAGTAATCTTCGACAACGAGAAGCAGTTAAGGGAATTTTCCGCTCTCCTAACCATATTTCTTTTAGAAGTGACAATGCTCCAGGAGGGATGCGCCCATACACGCAACTGGAAAGATTCCAGTAGTGGAGTGTGGAACTATAAGCAAATAACAGGTATGGAAAATGCAAGTCCCAGTTAGATCCATTTTCCTGGATATTTTTATTTATAATATCTTTAAGAGTCTTACTTCATCATTCCACAGCACCCATGCTCTCAGGATAATGTGGAATGGAAAATCTTGGCAGGCACTCTTAAAATATTCAAAAATGACTCTCTCAGTTTGGCTGTAAAATTTGTTACGTGATCAGAACATATCATCTTGGGGAATCCAATTTGTGTAAAAATTCTCATAAGGACACTGCAAGTAATCTTTTCACTAATATTTTTTGTGGGAATGGCTTCTGCCCATCTATAGCACAAATGATATATCTGTGTCCTTGACGGGGTGGATGTTTTAATGAACCTATACAGTCTATACTCCAAACCTCAAAGGGAGTTTTGGGTCTCACTATCTGAATAGGAATTCTGTCCCTGTATGTAATACCTTTTTGGAGTTGACAAACTTTGCAACTCGGACAAAACAATTATACATCTTGCTTAATCATAAGACAGAAAAAAGGAATATTTGATCCTTTGTCTTGTTTTCTGTTCGCCTATGTAATCAACCAACGGAATATTGTGAGCTATCTTCATATTTCATTCTTTTTACAGTGATGAAGAAAAACCTGCTTAACAATCTCGCCACATATACTCTCAGAAGGGATAAGGAGCTCACCGTTTAATTTATAAGAAGACAGGCTCTTATGGGCTAAATCCCAAACAGACAATAAAGATTCATCAGTTTGAAGCTCGATGAACTCTTCCTTCAAATCTCGGGCATCTGTGACCATCAAATAATAAATTTGGATTAATTAAAAGTTTTTAAAGTAAATTTATATATATTTTAAAGTATTCATGCTTGATTGTGTTGTAAACTCTACACTCCCCATAATGTTTTATTTCCTTAAGTCTTGTAGGAAACAGTCTTTTTTAAAAATTGTTGAATAACATTTTGTTTTACAGATATTAAATAAATTGTGAACTGTTTCAATTAGAAATTTTATTTTTTAAATTGTGTTTTAATAAAATTAATTAAAAATTACATATAATTAGCATTTAGGAGTTTCATATAAAGGTATAATATTAAAAAACTCATGATTTTACTATAACTATCTGTTCTTAAATTAGAATTATTGTTTTGCAAATAAAAGCAGTATTTTTGTAAAATTTCATGAAATTCTGATCTCATAAATTTTAATTAGAGAAATAGAAATAATAATTAATTAAAAAATTAATGAGTATTTAAATTTTAAGCATAATTTTGTAGTTGTCTGTATAGTTAGAAAAATCTAGACCTTATTAATGATCAAGTTAAGAATGATAAAAAATTTTTAAAAGTTTACTATTAATGTAAATATTTGGTAAATTATTATAACACAATATAAAAAACATAAATTTAGAAAATAAAACTTTTTTTAATCATAAATGATTTTTAACGTCATTGGTATACATTTATATAAAAGAGTAGTATACTGAAATATTCTATGATGTGAAATACTTCATGTTTAATTTGATTTTTTTTATGTTTTAAGTAATACATTGAATAGTTTTTAAAAGACGATTTTCTTGCCAATGTGCCTAAAATTAGCATATTTGATATTGACTACTTTAAAAAAATTCCTTGACTTCATGGAAAACTTTAAAATTGTTATAACTATTTATAGGATTTTGAAATTTCATTGAGAGTTTGATTTTGTTAAAGATAAAAAATCTTTTTTCCTTTAATATCAATTGTATAAATTTATAGAAAGTGAGCATTTCAATATTTTATCCCCTGAAATATTTCATATATTCTGGAATTAAATGGATTTAAATTTAGGCTTAATATGAAGGGATTTTTTTAATTTTATTTATTTATTTTTTTAAATCTTATGGCCAACCTTGGTTTTTGAACCATCAGTTTCTGTCGGGCAACCCTATACAATCTTGAGGTGAATGAAAAGTTATCTTCTGCAAAACTTCTTTCTGCGCCGTCCAAAAGTCCAGGCAAGTGTAAAGGTGGTCACCAGTCATGTCCTCTAGTCTACAAAAAGAGCAGATTGGAGTGTCCCTCAAACCCAAATAGTGAAGGTGTTTCTGCAGATAATCATGCCAATCAGTTTTAAGATGAAAATTAGCCACTCCTACAGCTCTGTGGAGGTTGCACGGAATAGGCTTTGTTAGTAAGGAAGCCCATGCTTTCCCTTTTGTGCACATCTTGTAAAAATTTCTACGATAGGAGGCTATATTTGACTTAATAAACCTTTTAACAGTATGGTGCTACAAAGCTGGAGAAGGCTGTTGTACATCTGAGCCAGCCTTTGTTAATTTGTCAGCTGCATCATTTCCTGCGATACCACAGTGGCTGAGTATCCATTGCAGCACAATTTGATGTCCCTCTTCTAGTAGAGAACTAATTGCCATCTAACAGAGATATACAGACCCAATTCTGCTAGGAGCGATTAAAGAGTGAGACTTGATGATGGCTTGAGAGATAAAAAATACTGTGTTGTTCTCATTACCCTTTCTAATTTCTTCAAGTGCTCACCATTGTAGCTGTTACAGTATTTCCCAACAGCCTGGCAAAGCCTGAAACTCTTAGAGTATACTCCTGCACCAGCATTTCTAATGGCATCCACAGCTGAACCATCTGTGTATATACATGGAACCAAACAGATGAATAATGCTCATTGATTCGGTGAACTTGTCATTTGTAAAACCACCTGCATTCCAAAAAATCATTTTAAGCTTGTCTTTAGCCATAGTCCAGACCTTGAAAAAGACCTTTCAGAAAAACAGCAGCAAGATTATCCTGAAGCCAAAAGAACGTAGTGGGCTGCATGAAGCGACAGGAGTCAGTCGTTTATTAAAAACGGGGCACCACGTGAAGGCAACTGGCACTACCCCCTTAGTGGAAAAAATTCAAAGTTGTATTTAATAAAATTGATAGATTTTAATTTTAAAGTATGCTTTGAAGAAAATACAAAAGAACTTGAGAAATCTGTAGATTATTTTGAAAACATTTAAAGATTATAAAGATTAGTGTGTTAATTTTTAAAATCATTTCTATGGCTGTTATATTCGCAATACAATATAGATGTGTCTGGAATAGGGTATTTAATGATTAAATACCTTAAATGCAATTCAATTTGAAATTCAGTAGAAAAAATTTATTTAAACTTCATATCTACAGAAAATATTTTCAAATGTTTTCAAAATACAAATTGGATGAGTTTTGTCTTAATGACTTTTGAGTAAGAAGGAGCAATTAAAATGACTTATGTGCTTCAATTTTTATGAGTAATTTCTGGAAATAATTTTTTTCTTTAAAATAAGAATGTATTAATAATACATTGATAATAACTGAAAATATAATCGTAATTGAAGTAAATTACTTTTAAATTGTAAACATTAATCTGGTTTTTATTACCAAAAATAGCAAAAACAGTTTGATTTTAAGATTAATACTATTTTTATTTGAATAAAATTGGATACAATTTTTAAACATTAATCATAATTTGCAATTCTAAAGAGAATTAAAACTAAACTCTGGCACAATATCCCATGTGGGCTAAGGCCTACAGTACTTATCTCTGTTTTCTTGACTTAGAAGCCCTTGTGTTTGAAGCATATGTCCAAATTGTGTGTTCAGCCTAATGCTAAACCCCCCCCAGTGTTTAGTTCCCGAGCATGCTTGGTACTCACTTTATCGACCTACTGAAGGGATAAAAAGCTGAGTCAACCTTTCACAGCCAGAGAATTAGACCTCGGACCTGTGCCTTGGGTGCGTGAAATGTTACTATTAAAATTCGAAAGATAAGTGGAAACTTTTCCTCAATAATGCTATCTGGATAGTTCATTTATCCAACAAATCGATCTGTGTCTTCCATTCAATTTGTATGTTGTTAATATTTTGGTTGCTGTTTTTGAAAATATCGGTGGTAACAATGATTTAAATAATAAAAGCAGTTCTGGAATTTAACAATCAATTGTTTTTGATATTTATATGTAAATGCTAGAAAATTTTTTAAATTTCCAAGGTGAACTGAAACTTAAAAAAATGTTAATATTGTTAGACTATTTTAATCAAACATTTGTCTTTGGTATGCTTTAAAATATATAGCTAAGACACCTCCATTAATTTTCAATCTTGGTCTTTAAGTTAAGAATAACACCATTTACTATTAGAATATAAAATTTTCATTTAACTATCATACAGACTTACTAAAAGTAAATCTGATGTTCAGTAATAAAAACATTTTGTAAAGAATTGGAAAATGTAATTTGTTTCTTAAAGATTAAGCATGTGTAATTTCATTTTGCAGTATATCCTAGGTTTTATTAAGTAATAATTGTCATTGTTCACAATATAAAATTTCATGATTATCTGTTCTCCTTCTGCTTTTAACTTGAGCCGAGCAACCTATTGATTTTTGGCACAGTTAAGGGAAATTTATCTAATGATTCTTATTACAAGGCACACCAATAATTTACAAGAGTCTTCTGATATTTATAACAATTTTATACATTTTTATTATCATCTAAATCAGCAAAAATGCATCAAAGTTTTAAAGTTCATTTTACTAGAACATCATTACTTATTTTTATAAATACAATGTTGAAAGATATGTTTCATTATTTATAGTTTCATTTAGTTAAATTTATCATTTACTTATTTTTCTCAGAAATTTTTGGTTTTTTGATAAATTATTTCGGATTACGTCTATACATTTAAATGCAGTAGATGTAAACATTCAGGGTATTTATTTAAATTCACTTCACAAAGTATATTGCTAATAAAAATGTAGGACCTAAACAGCATGAAATCAATAAGTACCAAAAATAAGAAAGAAAATAAAATTGAATTGAATAATTTATGTTAAAATAATTGGAATTTTAAAATAAATTAAATTGGGCATCACAAACTCAATTCACTAAACTAAATTAGCTTTACTGTGGATCCATTTAATATACTTAAAATTAATCATTTATTGCCTTACAATAAATTTCTGAATGTAAATGTATTTTCTTTAAATGTATTATGTTTTTGCTATATACCAATTTATATGATGATTTAAAATCTCGTGTAAAATAGTTTATATAGTTTAATGTGGTAGTGATCATTACATATCCCAATCGATTACATTTTTACTGTAAATAGGAATTCTCTTTCAGTAACTGTATAATTTTCCTGTAATTTTTTCCATTTGCAGTATTCAGTATCAAATTTAATAGTTAAAGTAGAATAAGAAATGATTATAAGTTAATGTATTTTTTAATATTTCAATCCGTTTTTAGAAAAATATCTTCTGCTTTCAGTACATCAAGGACCAAAAGACATAACTGTAATATCTTATGGAGAAGGCAATTATTCTTTATCTTGGAAAGATCCCAATGAAGTAACTACGCACTTCACTGTATTTTGGTGTCAAACTCTCAAATCTCGACCTGCAAAATGTGATGGACCAATTGAATGGTTGTACACTAATAAAACTAGAAAAAATCTTGTATTGTCAAATCATCACACAAACTATCAATTTGCAGTTGCTGCAAATTACAACCACCAGACATCTGGCATGGTGTGGGCACCTTGTATAGCTCTTTACAATGGAGGTACATGTTTTTTTTAAATCTTCTTTAAATGTGTTGGTGAAGCATATCAAAAAATTATAGATAATTGTATTTATCACTCACTCTCTCTCATATACCTCTATGTATTTATCTCTTTTGCAATTCACTTTTCATACTGTGTGCATTTAATACAGATTTTAATATTTTTATTGTTAAGAATGTGTAATAATTTCAAAATATTTAAGATTTCTAATGTTTGTATAATTTTTAAGTATACCACTACTCACCAAAAGTATAAATTTCAGATTACAATCAGTATGAATGTCTAATGATTTGTATGATCAAATCAAAATAGAGGTACTTAGCCCTGCTCAAATTTGTTTTTCTAATTTAAGTAAAAACTGTATAAGAAAGAAAGCTTTAAAAGATTTTTCCTGAATATATCTTTTCAAACATAAATTTCCTATCTAATTAATCTCTTAACTTCTCCTAAATAATTTACACATAAATATGACTTAATTAGTTAACTTCAGGCAGGTTTGTTTGAATAACATTTAAATATTGATTTTTTTGTGTATGCTAAAGTGCCCTAAATTAATTACTCAAGAATAAATTTTATATTCACAAACCTGAAAAATTAGATACTATTTTTCTGTCATTTGTTCTTTTTTGTGAAAATATTTTACAATGTGTGCTGTTTAGTCTATCTCCACCTCCAAATTAAACACTAATTATGTGAATATTAATGAAAAATAATTCCATTTTGCCCTTTAAACTTTTATATATACAGATATGTGTTTTATACTCAATCATTAGTTTTGATATGTTTATCATCAGAATGTTTTAATATTTTTAAAATCATTGTTTTACAAAAAATTAGAATGATCTTGTAGAATTATAGTTATTATTTAAGAACAAAATGAATCAACAATTTCCTTAAGTTATTGTTGAAACATAAATTTATTAAATAATTATTTTTCTCTGAAGTTCGATACAAAGTTGATGAGATCAAACTCATGCCAAAAAACTCCACCAGTCTTAGAGTGCAGTGGTCTTTAGGTTGCAAAGCTCAGGAGAAAGTTATCCATAAATATCTTATTGCATATTGTCCTTATGAAGGAAAATGTGGGGATCCAAATTGGAAATGTGAATTGGGTAAGTTAAATATCTTTCCACTCATTAAATTCTTGTATGGGTTAAGTTGTTCAAAATAGTTAAAGTATTAAATATTTGTATTTTACTAAATAAATATTTCAATCTAAATAAAATTAATGAAATTTCTCTGAATAAAAATCATATTGTATTCCAATTTCAAATGTCCATATTATGTTACTTAGTGCTTATTATTCATCAATTTGTTTGTAATAACATTAGTTTAAAATTCTTTTGTTCTGTAAATTCCATTAATGTTGATCTCACTTTAGTTTCTTTCAGCTCTTAGCCTTTGTATGAATAATTTAAAACTACTCATGAAAATTCATAAAATGTGTGTACAAATACTGACTTGGAATGTTTACTTTTGAAAATGTTGATTTTAATTTGAAAAAAATGTGGAACAATATTTCTCTCTCAAAAGAGAATATAATGCATCAGCAATAGGATTTGCACAACTCCTGGAAACTCCTTAAATTCCAAAAGTTTTTAAGGGCCCTTGAAACTGCTGGAATTTTTTTCGTACCTTGATGCATTTATGTTTTTCAAAAAATATTATTATTTATTTATTTATTTTTTAATTTTCAATAAAATTGTCAGAAAACTTAATTTAATATTAGTGTTTAATATTACAAATAGATGGATTAATAGACTCTGTTGCAGTTGTAACTGCCTACAATCTGCCATTGGAAAAAAAAATGTTGATTTGCATTAACAATTTTAAGATCTAGTTCAGCTATAATAATTTCATAATAATTTGTTTTAGTAATATTTAGATTTATATAAAGTGGAATGAAGTTATTGCCAAACAAAATCAATATGTTACAATATCAATTAAGATGGGCGATTTTAATTGATTCTTTTTCTGTTTGCTGCTGTTTTCCTTATATTGTAAAAAGTCTTTGAATATTAATGTTAAAATATAAAATTTTTGAAATAAAACATATTTTCCATTGTCTCCCTTAATGAAAATTGTGTATAATTTAAGTGAATCAGGATAAATTTTTTTATCAATGAAATAAAAAAAAATTATTTATTATGCTTGGTGGAAAATGTGTTCAATGACCAGTGGACTTTGGATA
The DNA here is from genome assembly GCA_030067965.1 of Latrodectus elegans. Taxonomy (NCBI): domain Eukaryota; kingdom Metazoa; phylum Arthropoda; class Arachnida; order Araneae; family Theridiidae; genus Latrodectus; species Latrodectus elegans. Next base: position 20,360,171 of record CM057819.1, read on the forward strand.
AACCATACAAAGATTGGCTTTTGTGTGGTTCAAGAAAACCACATGTCCATTGTCTGTTTTGCAAGAAACACTTCTGTGTTTCAGATATGGGCTAATAGAGTGTCATATCCCTTATGAAGGGGAAAAAACATGTTTATGTATTAGTGCTGGCTTAATCTGCCAATAAATATGCTCGTTTAAAAGATTTTTTCACTACTTATATTCCGGCTGAAAAATGTGAATGTAAAGCATTTTCTGGGAGAGCCATACAAAGTTTTACAAAGTCTAATTTATATTTTAGACCAGCATATAAGACTAAATTACAAGGAGACCCTCTGTAGGAAATGCATGTGTTTTGCAACATACATATTTGAGATTTTATGAAAATCATGATTTTTTTCCAAAATATTGACAATTACATAGAGACCGTATGCAGAAAATGAGTGTAACATGCATGAGATTTTGTCAACATCATAGTGATAGTGTAAAACTATTGATATCTGTGATCTGTAAATCAAGATACTCAGTAGGTTCTGAAGCTAATAATTATTTTAAAAAATCTTTTCTTGGGAAATAATTGTAATATATCATAGTACTGTATTACCTAGTTAGAACACAACATGCTAAAATGTAACAAATGATAAAAAATTTAAGAAACTTTTGAGTTTGTTACAAAAACTTTTTGCTCAAATTTTCTTTTACAAACTTATATGTAGGTAGATATACAGAAAATATGCGTGTTTCCACTGTAAAACTACTATTGTTAAAGAAATGGCAATATTAGACTAGGAAAAATATAACTGCAAAATAGTCTGTTTTTCTTTTCTATTGATGATAGCAACAACATAGCTGCCAACTCTACTAGTTTTTGACAATGTCAGTGAGAAACTTAAAGACAGCCAAAATTTTCTGGTAAAAAGTTTGAGTTGTTTTAGTAACTTAAACAGTCAACAAAGAAAGTTGAATTAGTTTATAAGTTTAGAAAGCTTAATTATAGCCAAATCTTCTCAAAATAAGAAAAATTTTGAACAAGACTTCACCAATTCATTTAAAAAAAAATAAAAATAAAATCAACGCATGAAAAATATATATTACCATGAGTTAATCGAATTTAAAATGTATTATATTTTCTATGGGCAAAGTATTTGATAATTTATATATTCTTAGAAGTGTTTGTCACTGAATTTATTTATTTAGTAATGTATTTTGTATTTTTATATAATTTTATAAGTTTAATATTTATAAATTGCACTAGGGTAGTAAAAGTTACCCTATAAAATAAATATTGGGACCTAAACACACATTAATGCTTATTTTTTTCATGTGTAGTATATTCTTTTGTTTTTCACAGTTCCTTTATGAGGTTAATGAATATTTTATTAAAATATTAGGATTAACTCAAAATATGTTTAACATAAATCATTCACAGTATGTATAATCTAAAAAATAAAATTGTCTTTTTGAGGTACTACTGTTTAAAGCATTCTGTTTCGAGCAAAATGTCGATAGTAGTATCTCCTGATTTTTTCCCTCAAAATCAGTAAAATCTATTGAATTTTTTTCTCCAAAGTTGGCAGGTTTGCAATAATGTATTCAGTTGTTACGTATGTCAATGCTATGAAAACAAAATCAAATTAATTATACTGTCTTACAGTAAATAAGAATTTCGCTAGAGTTAGTATTTCATTCTGTATTAATTAACAAGTTTAGAATTTATATAATTTTTTCATTTGACACCGATAATATTATTTTTTTGGTAAATTTAAAGGAATTTATTTTCCTAAAAATGGAATAAAAAACATAATACATTCCATGTCTTTAAATAAATTTGCCAAAAAAAAAAAAAAGCTGCTGCAACATTGCTGTAAACATTGACCTAATATTAATGGATGTATTCTATTAAAATGAGAAAATTTACAATGAAAATTAATTTGAAAAAACTCTCTAGAGTTCCAGTGAAATAATGGTGAAGCCAGAAAAAATTTTAAGCTTATGGGCAAAAGATAACTATCCATTAATCAAGCATTTTGTCAATTGATCACTCTTGCCTTTGATTCAACAGTTCATGGGTTTGGAATCCACTAAAAACCATAGGTCCCTTCCTGTCTAACTAGCCCCTGTGTGCAAAAATTGACCAATGAGCGATAAACCAAATATTTGTCAATTGGTTGAACTTTTCAACTTTAATGAACCTCTGTATCCTTGTTCAGCAAAAGTAATTTTGTCAAGTGGGCTCCTTGCTGAAAATTTAAATTTATTTCCTATGTTGCTTACAAATTTTCTTAACTTGACAAAATTACTTTTGCTGAACAAGGTTACAGAGGTTCATTAAAGTTGAAAAGTAATTAATCACATTCTGAAAAGAATTTATAGAATTCATTCCCAAAAGAGAGAAAAAATATTTATTCAGTTTCCAGACAGGAAACTGATATAGCTTTGCTTATATAAGATAACAAAAATCTGTAAACTGATATAAGCAAAGCTTTTTTTAAGCATATAATTGTTACTTTTTTCATATTAATACAGCCTTTAATCTACAACTTCTGAAGTCTTCAGTTGGGAAAGCTTGCAAGAGTATATCATATATTTTACATGTTAACAGTGATAATCTAAAAGCAATTCTGATATAATTATTAGAAGTTGTGCGAACTTAATGTAAAAGAGAAAATTTTCACATCTATTAAAAAACAATTTGCTTCTCTTCTAACTGATGTGAAATTTTGTTGGGAAATTTTTTTTTATATGCTGCTCTGTAAGATGCAATAATGGGTAGTTCAAAAGGTGTGCAATAATTTTTTTTTTTTTTTTTTCAAATTTGTTATTTTGTTACATTTTTTTTTTTAGAAAATTAAAATGAGAATGCTTTTAATAAATGATAGAACTACTGTTTTGTATAAAATTTCACTAATAATATGGACAAAACAAATTATAGAAGCTTATGATTTTCTAGACTAAAATGTACAGTATTCACTTGAACTTGCAGCAGGTGAGAGAATAAACAAATTTTTCAGTTAGAAACAATTTGTTCTCTTTATAAAAATTTTGAAATTTTTTTTATCATAGAATGCAAAGAAAATGAAGTACTTTGTAATGCGAAATTAGCAAGTTTTTGTCTAGTTAAATTATTATTATTTTTTTAAATTATGCCCTTATGTTGGCTCTTTTGAGCATAATAAGTCTTGCAGTCCAATAAAGAAAGGAAGTATCTCCAGGAGTAGAGAGCGTCTTGAAATGTGAAGAAGTTAAATTATAATAAGCCTCTTTTTATTTACTAAAGCGAATTTCTTAGTTTTAATAATTTTTATGTTTATAAAAATATTAGTCTAAATTATTGTATACCAAGAGATGAGTATGTTTATGAATTAATGCATATTGTTAATAGTTATTTTAGCTTACCTTAGTAAAATTCAGAAAGGTATTAAAGATAATATTCATGTGAGCCTTCATTAATTTGATAATAATAGTTCATTGAAAGATATCTGTAATTAATTTATAAAATACTGTTCATAAATATTTATAAATTAATATATAAATGGTTTATTTTTATGCAGTTATGAAGTATTAATATTTTATCATTAATTTGCTCATTATAATCATTGATAATTCCAATATCAAATATGGTAATCGGAATTTGTTATTGAAAGATTATAAGGCTTATGTTGCTAGTACCAGGATTATTTTTATAATTTTATTGTTTTAATTTATTAAATTAATTTTTAGGATGGTCTAATGTAACTGTGTTTAATTCTACTCAAAAAGAATATATTTTGGGGTCACTTAAACCATTTACTTGCTATTTTTCCTTCATCCGAGTTCTCACTAACAGTGGCTGGAGTGAAGATAGTCAATATGCTTTTGAATCTACTATGCCATCAGGTAATCAATTAGAAATTAAAATTTAGTTTCTTTTGTTAAGATGCCAAAACTGGGCACAATATTTATTGTTTAAATTTTCTGTTAATTATTTCTGCTTATAGTTAGGGCAAATAATGAAACAATATATACATGATTCTCTCATCTGCAAATTTAATTTCTATTTTTATTTCAGTTAGTTGAATATTAAAATATATTTTAAAAACAATTATAAAAATATTTATAATTTTTCATAATCTTGTATTCTTAGTGAAGTCTATTAGTAAAAAAAAATCATTTAGGAAGATTTTTTTAATGAATTAATACTGTTTTAAATTATGAAATTTGATTATGTTATTCAAAAATTAAATCATAACCTTAAAATTAATTTAAAAACTAAATGAAAATTCCTTTACAAATGTACAAGTTTTTGTAAAAAATTATGGGAAATGGAATTTATATGTTGAAATATTTAGTAATAAATTCATTCAAATAAAGTATATGAATGCAAACAAATGATCTTATAAAATAAACATCCATCATTTAAATAGATTACTGTAGCAAATTTATAATTTGTATCTATTTTTTTTTTTTTAATTTGCATTTTGTTTTATATCAACACTCAGTATCTCAGGACGACATAATTTTGGATATTAATTTTCTTATTTTATTTTCCTTTTATGTTATATTACTATTATAAGAAACATTTTCTTATTATAATTTAGTCACATCTGTAATAAAATTTAATTACAGAAAATTTTTTGTTGAAAGCAAGTTCTTGGCATTATATTTTAGCACTTAATAGACAATTCACATAAATTTTTAATTTTATTCTGTTTACATTCATGTGTGTGTGTGTGTGTGCTTATGACCATGGAAATAAAAAAATTTAATCTTATCAATTTTCTGCCTTTATGGGCCTAAGATTTCTTCCTTATTAGTTATATTGCTGACTGTTGAATTGATTGCAGTTGCATTGTTTTTAATTATTTAATATATTAATACATACTTACCAAGAGTTTTATATGGAAGTTATTTGAAGATATAAGTGACAGTGAATTAGAGAACAGTGTAAAAGAAAATGAATCAAAAACTGTATAAAGAATTCATAATATCATTCATAACTATATAAAGAACAAAGTGTCTAGTGTTAGTAATAAAAGTGTAGTAATAAATACAGAATTAAAAGAAACTCTTGAGAAACAGTATGTATAAAAATAATTTTATATAGATGCGTTATTTATAATTTGTCTGGAAAGCTGCTTTACATTATAAAAAGAGAAAAAACTTGTTTAATGTCAAATATTATTTATCAAACTTAATTTCATATTATTTTTTTCTGTTTTATTAAATTTTCTTCAGATTTGTACATAATATTTCTCCAAAGTTGTTTTTAGTTGAAGAAATGGTGGAACTTTTTATTGCAACTTTTTTTCCCCTTCAATATTTCTTGTTTATCATTTTTTTTTAATATCACAAAACAAAAAGTTGTCTGAAGACGGACAGAATTCATGATTTTCTCTTTTTGGATTTTTTTTAAGCTATCTAATTTTAAAAGTCAAACATTTTTTTCCCAAGTGTAGTAAAATAATATATGTGTGCAATAATTTATTGTATTTGTGTACTTCATACAAAAATTACTTCCCTTAATTATTAACTTGCTTTTTCAAAGTTCAATGAACTTCTTTTAATACATTTGTAAATGAAATTCCCCTGATATAAATTCTTTATATAGCACCAAGTGATTCCCCAAGAAATGTAGTTGTTTCTCCTATTCGTGTCACATCATACTCAGTTGTGATAGGACTAGAATTTGAGCCACCATTAACTCCAAATGGCATCATCACAAAGTACAAAGTTTATTATAATGAATCCTTGGATGATGTCTCATTACTAAAAGAAATAAGGGCAAAAGAAGAAATCAGTGGTCATTACCAAGTAAAGATCAAGAACTCAGTTCACTATAATAAAAACTATTCTGTTCAAGTGGCTGCCTGTGTCAATGAAGCTTGCTCAGAGTTGTCATTGCCTGTGTATGTCTTCACTGGAATATCAAGTGAGTAAATATATTTATCTCAATAATTGTATTTAAATTATGTCCATTTCTTTGTCATTTTGATTTAAATTATGTCACTTTTCTTATAGAAATTAAATATTTTTTCTTCCTTTTTTCATTTGTTTCTAATTTGTGACTTTCTACAGGTCATTAATTAGTTATTTCAAAAAAAAAAAAACTTTATTAATTGCTATATTGTGATATTAAATTGTTTCATTATCATTGAAAGACTGGTATTGCTATCACCATAAGTTATGAAGTTAATTTTGCTAAATTATTTTGTATCTTCTTTTCAATTCATATATTCTCCCAACTTCAAATGTGCATTTTTATAGGGGTTTAGAGTCTATATTTAAATTTTTTTAATGAATATAAAATAAGTTAGATTATTTTGTATTTGTTTTATGTTAACTTATTAAAGTAAAAAGGGTATGTAGAATAAAATTCAGAACAAATGGAATCAATTTAATTGAACTATTAAAAAAGAATATTTTAAATTATAGAAGTTTTACATTATTGATATATATATGCAAACTTGTGTGTATGTGGTTGTGAGATTGAGAAAGAATGTTAATTCCTTTATAAATTTCTATAGCTTTTCCTTCATTTATATAATTTTTATGAATGTGTAAAATTTTAGTATTTTAAAAGTTTTTTTCTGATTCTTGATATTGATAAAATTCATATTACTAGTGCCATGATCAAAAAATCATTCTTTAATTGTCTGATTTGAAACACTTAAGCAGCCCACCCTTCTTATGTAGTTTTACTGAAACTTAATTTGTGCATTTTTGGGGAATCCCTAAAATTTCAATTGATACCTGGACAATTTTTTTTATACTTAAGGCATTTACTTCCTGAAATTTCTTATGAAAAAGAGCAAAAGAATTTAAGTATTAATTTTTGATGTTCCTTAAATAAAAGTAAAAGTTTGAATGAAAAACTGAAAGTAATTTTTTCTAAAATTCTAAAGAAAAATGATTTAGAAAGACAGATCATTCAAATACAAAATATTTAACGTATAGATCCTCATTAGACCAAGTAACATGTGGAGAGAGAAATCTAAATTTTGATGGTAATAGATGCAGTAAAGAAAGATAATGTCAATCAAAATTATAGTTTGAAGTAATTTAACTGCTAATTAAGCTAGTTGAGAAGTCTTTGACGTGTTAGGATATTATCCCTCAAATGATGATGATGTATATAAATAAAGTATTACAAAAGAGTTTAAAAAAATTACTACTATTTCACTGATCGTCCTGTTATTCATACAGCAACACCACTTTTCCCTCCTGGGGAAGAGTTTCTATTCTTTGAAATTTGTTGCAGTTGAGATTTTAATTTAAAAATGTTTTAAGAAGAACTTTTAACTACAGCTTTAAATTTCTATCAATCAGTTATGTACAAAAATTCATTTAAAGAACCATCTAAGATCATTTTATCCAGATTTAACTAATCTACAGTGCAAGTTTTATTATCCTTATCACACAACCTGCAATAATGGGAATAAATTTATACATGTTTATATACACCTACTTATTAAATGCTTTAGATTTCCATATCTCTCCTAAAAGTTTATTAAGAAACTACTACAAACTTGATGAAGAATTTATTTCTGGGCAATAAATGTTGACTTATTTTTTGGATTAGACTTTAAATGCAGAAATGAATGTATAATCTCATTAGATTTTATGAATTTAGCTTAATGCATGCATTCTGTAGTCTATGATAAAGAATTAGGCTATATACTTGATGTTTGTCATTGTGCAGTGGATTAAATGATTAATAAAATGGATACTGCTTTGTAGTAAGGATATAATAGGCAAAATCAGTTTAAATTGGTGATCTCATCTTTTTTGAAATAACTGGCATTCCAGAATATAAATTTTTAACTATTTTAGTTAAAGCTGTTGTGATTGCATTTTTCATAGTTTTTAGTTGAAGGCTTTATCTTTACAATGATATTATTTCCGATAACAAGACAGTATTAAACATGGAAAATATTTAGAGAGTAGTAGAATTTAATCAAGAAATATTTATGAAGTCAAAATTTTAAAGAGCGAATACCAATTTTAAAAAAATCAAATTTCTGTAAGTGAAAACTTATCAGAATTTAACTGTGCCTAACAAAAATGAAATCGTTTTTTAATCAAATAGCTGGATTGGATTTTTCTACCATTATCAAAGAAAAGACTCTTTAAAATAGACTCTTATTAGCTTAATCATAAAAGTCTGTGAGCTGTGATCACATTGAGAATTTTCATCAGAGAGTAGTGTTTTTGTGTACCATTGTTTCATATGTAGAATAGCCCATTTTAAATTGAATTTAGCTCTTTCATTTGAGTATAGTACTTAATAAGTGAAGGGTTTAGTTACAATATCAAAGCTGTAAATAACACATATTATTGTATATATTCAAAACAAATTTTTTTTGTAATAAGTATTAACACCATACCAAAAGAATATATAAATAGCATTAATTTGAAGAGCAATTTTTTTGCTATTTTCAGAGCTTCTTGATTTATGTAGTTAAACAGTTTGTCAAATTGAGCATTCATATAAATGATGGCCAAGTGAAAGTTCATTCTCACTACTTATTTGGAAACTCTATCAATGATCTCATAATCACTGATATTAACATTTGATGGTGGTGGAAGTTGTGGATCTTACAGATTTTCCTTTGTTAATGTAGAATAGATACACTGGTTTCTTCGTTTGCAGAGGACCAGCCACTGCAATCTTCTGCAGACTCTGGGCATATCTTCCCGATGTTGTAATGCAATAAGGTTGCCAAATAAAATCCTTAATTCCTTAAAATCACTCTTTTAATATGCACTGGCTGTGAATTATTCTCAAAAAGGAATATATTTTGTAAACTATTCAATAATTTCAGGCTTATTTTATAAAAATGAAGTTTTTGCATGTTTAATTGAAGTATAAAATTTTGTTCTGTTACAAATTTTCATGCATTCCTGTAATTTTTTATTTTGTGAATGAATATTATATGAGCACTATAATATATTACTATTTATTATAGTTTTGTCTTACATTTTCTATATTGTCAAAAATTTAATTGTTTGAATATTAAATGGGAAAAAATTATCCCATCTTTAATTTGGTTTCTTAAGTTTACATAAAAGATTTTACTAGGTGATATCCATCCAGTCTTATGTTTATTTATTATTTTTAGTTGTTCTGATCATATTCATATTTTGGTGTTTACTTATGTGTGATGTAGTTCCTCATATTGTGTTAATGAATGTGTGTGTTGCAGATTTTTTTGATTTTTTTATTTTCATATAATATGCTTATTAACTTTATTTAGTTCCTAGGTGTCAGCAAACATTGCTTCAAAAGTTTGCAAATGATATTAAATTAGTAAAAAAAATTTCTAATGTATGTACTGTATTTTCTTATGTATAATTTATTACTGTGTATAGTCCTGGGCAATTTTTTGATGAATAGTCAAAAATATATATTGCTGATAATGTGGAGTCTAATAAAGTAAAAAATTATGATTAAAAATATAAATTTGGCAAAAAAAAAAAAAAGTTTTGTTATAGAAAACATTATTGGATCCGCCTCCTACCAAAATGCAATTAACTAAGATTCCAAAATTCTAGTAAAACATATCTACATAACTTTTAAAACTGCGCAGTAAATAACTTTTTTTCTTACTTTTATTTATAGCTTTTGTTTTTATGTGATGATATATGATATTAAATATTTTCAGAATGAAATAGAAGAGACAAATGCAAAATGACAGTAATCAATTGCATCTGTAAAATTTTTTTTTTTTTTTTTTTTTTTTTTTTTTTTAAGAAATTAAATTTATTGAATAAAATTTATTATAGTTGAAATAAATTGGTCTCTTTGTGGCATCATCTTTCATTTATTTTATAAAGCATAAACAACATTTCTTTCTCAAAATATTTTTTAAGATTTTCTTATAATAATTGTTTTTTATCATGTTATCAGTGGCAGTATACAATATGCACAACAAAATTGGAAACTCTTAATTCATGTATTATATACAGGAAAAATACTGTAATCTAATTTTTGTGTCTTTTTATTCATTATAGTTTTTTTGATTTATCATAGATTAATTATCCTTGGTTGATAATTTTATTCTATAGATCCTAGTATGTTAAATGCTCCTCGTGTGGAAGTATCTGAATCATCTGTGAATATTACATGGGAACCACCTAGTTTACCTAATGGACCCATCAGTTTTTATGAAGTCCAAATAAACAATAATGACACTGGAGATATTATTCATTATACTGTAAACAGCTCGACCTTTCTAAGTTTGAAAAGGGAATGTGATGCAAAACTCCTTGATGTTGTGTCTGAATTTAGAGTAAGAGCTGTTAATATAGAAATTGACAATGTTTTACATGGAGAATTTAGTAGACCAACAAAAATGGTATTATGTCCTTCAGGTAAGATCAAATTCATAATATATTATAATTTCTTATCAAGCATTTTTTTTTTTTTTTACTTGAAAACTAAATCTGCTATTATTTTTCTCTTTTATTTCTTAAATATTCTGAAGTTCTTTGGGCACATGGTCTCATTTTTTATAATAATCAAATCATGAAACTTCTGAAATTTCAACTTGAAATCCTGAAATTTCTTTGAAAATTATAGATTACTTCTTGTTTATTTATTTATTTATTTTTTACACTCTGATCCATTCATTTTTTTACGTTGATCAAAACATATTTTTTTGAGTTTTTGTTGTAATATTTTAAAATTTTCAATGAAATTGCTCATAAATCAAATTAAATCTTAGCTTATAATGTTACCACTGCATGATCAAATCTTAGCTCATAATGTTACTACTGCATGATCAATATTAGATTATATTCATATCTATTGACTAAAATAAAGCTGTAGTTCAGCCATATTTGTTTCATGATTATCCACTTCAGTCTGGGGAGGATGTAGTATTTTGATTTGTGTGTGAAGTGAATAATCACTATTTAGATTGTCATGTGACAAGAGATTTTTATTTATTCTTTTTCTAATTGTTTTCTTTATATTGTCTAAAATTCCATAAATATTAATATCAATATTCAGTGAATATATCAAATTTTTTAATTAAAATGTTTGATTATTAATGAAATAAGTTATTTTATATTAGCCTGATAGAAAGTGTCTTTTCAATAAGCATTGATCTCTGGAAAAGCCATAAAAAGATTGGTTTTTGCATGGTTCAGAAAAACAGAATCTTGTGTAATTTTTTGTCGAAGAATTTAAATGATTACAATCAACTATCAGACTTCCAAGATTTTATAGATGAAAAATTTGATTTTATTAGGGATAGAATAGAGACTTTTTTATTTATTCCCGAATAAATAAAATTATTGTCACTTGTAAAAAGTAGTTAATTTGCTTTTACTGTTCTTGCATGATCCATCATCTTCTGGTTTTGGGGTTTTATGGGTTTTCTCTGAGCAAAAATTTGAGTGTTAGAAAATTTCAAATGATCAATCCATTGTGGCTAAGGGGACCATTGATAATCATGTCCAAAATATAAAAGGTGTAAACAATGTAATAATTAGCAGACATATTTATATTTGCTGCTGGTGTCAGGTAAAAATATACATTTAAGTGGCTTAAAACAGCAAGAAAGTAATAAATAACTAAAAAATGTAACTTATAACAGAAGGAAAACAAAAAACATTTTATGTAGAAATTGATGAACTGAATATTGAAAAGTAGCTTTTGTAAAGGATGACATAAATGAACTTATAATCTACAACAAAATGTTCTGAGAAAGGTGAAAGAACTGATAAATTAACATTAATTACAAAATCAAACATTTGTCACTTTGGTCCTTCAAAAGAAGCAATAGTAATTACTCAATATTTATAATGATTAGAAACTGAAAGCTTTGGAGATGGAAAGATAGTATTTTCTAATAGCAATATTTTGTATATATAAATAACCAGGAAATGTGAAAATCAGTAGTTTTAAAAGAATTTGAAAGTAAACAGAAGAAAAATTTAGAGCTGCTTTTATTAAATAATAATTGGGAAAATAATCATCCTAGAAACTTTATCTAATTGTGTTTGTTTTGTGTAAATATATTTATATTTGAAAACGAGTTGTTAAATTAATCTTGAAATACTCAATAAATTAATAAATGGGACTCAGTTGAAGATTGTCTGAAATTTTATACAATGTTTAATTTAGTAATGTAAAGAATATTGATTATTTAAATATATTTTTTTCTGTCGTAAATGTAAATTCATTGAAGGTTTGTGAAGTAATCATTAAATATAGTTCTAACTTAAATGGAAAAAAAAATTCTCATTAATTTTTGGAATAATATATTTCTATTATTTACAGTTAAGAACAATTCTTATAATAAAAATAAAAAAAAATATTTAACATGAGTGTTAAAAACTTCTTAAAGTTATTGATTTTGATTCCTGAAAAACTCTTGAAATTTGATTATTAAAAATCTGTACAAATCCTGGAATTACAACTTTGGGAAAGATCAATTATTGAATAATTTGTTTTACATTCGTAAAAAAATTCTGCTAGATTATGCAATAAAATTTGTCTACTTAATTATTGTGACTAATTACTTGTGAAACTAGTTCAGAGAAATTCAGATTGTATGTTGAATGCTAAAAAATTAAGCAAAAATTAAATTAGCTATTTACTTGTACTAAAGACTTCATTCAGTAGATAAGAATAAAATTGTAGCAATTCTGTTGTTTAATATCATCTTATCTTTAGATATTTTCAAAGAAGTTTTCTTGTGTATTTATAGATAAATTCAAAGTTAAGAAAAAAATTTTAAAAATGTATTTCACGTGTATAATACTTTTCAATTTGCCTAATTATATTACCTTTTGTGTATATTGTGTTATGAAATTTTTAATTTTTTACAGGTGATATGTTTAGTGTTTATCTATCAGTTGGAATTGGTGTTGGAGCAGTTCTCATGATTATAGTAGTTTGTTTTGGTCTCTATTGTGGTTTACATAAGTAAGTTATAAAACATTACATATTTAAACAAGTTTTGAATAAAATATTGTTAAGGTAGCTTTTACTTAATGTTTTGAAAGTTGTTATATGTAAAGTTTTAGTAAATTAACAAATTTGAAATATTTTCATGCAAGTTTATCAAAGACAATATTTATCTGGTCCACATTGTTCAAATTTGATTATATAATTAAGGCAAATTGTGAAAAATTCACAGCAACATTATATTTAAGCATAAAACAATCAAAATTACGCTTTTGCTTTTTGCTAAATTGAATTGTAAAAATTGCTATGCGATCATCAATTTTTGTAACCAATGTAGAAATTCATTATCTTCATATTAGTTCCATTTGTATAATTGAGATACATTGTACTTTTAAAAGAATGATTTTGCAAAAAGAACATTCTTTCTTATTTATGGTAAAAGTACTTTATCATAACACTGGCATGTGTCAAAAAATTAATTAATTTTTAAATATATGCATAAATAATTAGTGATAAATAAAAATTCGAAAAAAGAAGTTTGTTTTTATATCATGTCTCATGAGAAAATGAAATTTTAAAAACTTCGATTTGAAGCATAACAGATAATGCAATGTCTTTATTTTCAAGTAAATTAATATTTTTTTTTAATACCACAATAATTAGTCAGTGTAAATTTTTTCTAATTTAATTTCATTTGGGTTGAGAATCTAATGTTAAAATTTTCTGAAAATTTTAACAATAGATTCTTTTATGTTAGTTTTGTTTGTCTTAAAAACAAGTTAAAATACTTGTTTTTAAGAATTAGAAATTCAATTGTTTAAGCTACAAAACTATCATAAAATTAAGGAAACTTAATTAAAATATTATAACTGTTATAAAATCATCTTAGGCATTTATTTATAAATTATTAAAAAGAAAAATTAATATTATATTTGCTTGTACAGGTTGTTTTCTAAAACCTCACAAAAATTTTAAGTTACTCCGCATTGCTAATGTATTTCACAATTTTAGATGTGAAATCATTCATTATCTTAGGAAGGAAAAATATAAAAAATTCACTTGATAAATAGTAGTGATAATAATTTATATAGTAGTGATTATGATTTTTTTTCCTTTTGGATCATCTTAGCTACGTGATAATAATTATTTACAAAATACTTGTTTTTTCAGTAATTAAGATTAGATATTCAACATTTTAAATGTTGTGATTCTATTCTCATTAATTAAGTTTGGCTTGTTCTTCTTAGGAGGATTATAAACAAAGGTGATACGAAAAACTTTGTTGTTTTTCCAAACATGTGCGTTCAGAATTCAAAAGCTTCTTAATAGGTCATGATCATTCATGGAATGTTTAACTAATGTATTAGCTATAGGGGATCATTTTACAAAAACTACAATCCCAGAGGCTATTTGTCTTGAGCGTGGTAAAGAGAAAGACTAATACTGGTTAATTAGAAAGAATTTTAAATTATCGGCTGCAGAATCACTTTCGGTAATGTCTACAACAACTGGTTTCACTTGATGGACAATGATTTTAAGCTCAGAGAACTTGTCCTGAGTAAGTCCGCCAGCATTCCAAAAAATTACTTTTAAACTGGTGTTGTTCTTGCACTTAAAAGTGCAGTTTTTAGAAGTTGAAGATGCCTTTATTAAGAAAAAGACTGCAAGAGAAAGACGAAGGCTGTAATAGATTTAGTGTTACCCAAGGTGCACGACGAGGAGGCCTGTTACACTACACCCAGTAAATAATGACTTTTTATTGAAATGGATTAATGACAATGAGTTCTCTGTTAACATTGACAAGACCAATTTTGAGCTTTTCACTTTGAGTACTAAACATCATCAGATTATTTTAAACTTAGATGACAAACCATTTCAGAGAACTGATTGTGCTAAATATCTCGGTATTCTTTTAGACCCAAGATTCACCTGGAACAAACATTCCTCAAAAATCACTGACAGTGTCTCAGGCTGACTTAATTTATTAAAAAGACTAGCTGGTGTTAAGTGGGGTGCCACTCAGGATGTTTTGATCACAACTTTTAATTCTTTCATCCGACCGATCTTCGATTATGGTGCCAAAATTTTAATCACTGCCTCAGATACTGTTTTATCGAAACTCAATGTTGCTCAAAACAGTGCTCTTAGGCTTATCACTGGGGGAGCCTTCTCAACTCCAATACCAGTTTTGGAACTTCAGACTGGCCTTGACTGTTTGCATGATAGGAGAGTTTTTGCTACTTTGGTTCTTGGTGAAAGGTTACTACAGTGGAAGGGTTTTTTGACTAACTATCGACCAAACACTCTGAGACAAAAAACACAACAAACATTTTTATCAGAATTCCAGAGAATTTCCTGCTCACTTGGCACTCCAAGTAATAGAGCCCTTACAGCCAGACCCAGTGTCTTCCCAGGTATGCTGAAATATGCTACCCCTGTCTTCGACCTTGTCCAGATGAGAGTCTGCCCTCAGGCAGAACTCAGGGCTCTTGCTACTATTAATGAGATATACCCACTCGACAATTGGATGCATATTTATACTGATGGATCAGCTGAGAGAAGTACTGGGAGTGCGGGATCTGGTGTTTTCTCCAAATTTTTCCAACTCAAATAGCCTTTGGGAAAAAACTCAGACAATTTTGATGGAAAAATGTATGCAATTTACACGACTCTCCAAAAAATTTTAGATTTCTCTGAAATGAAATTTGTCCTTGTTGACTGTCAGGCTGCCATTCATACAGTGGCAAATTATGCTCTCCTACCTACATCTATAGGATTTAACTGTAAGACCATCATTAACACTTCACTATCTGCGGGAAAGGGAATTACTTTACAATGGATCCCTAGCCATTGCTGCTTGCCTTGTAATGAAAAAGCAGACAATCTCGCGAAAGAGGCTTCTTTTTTAAGCCCTCCAGATACTCCTACTGGCCTGAGAAATGTTAAACTCCTTCTAAAACGTGTTATCCATCACCAGCAAAAACCTTATTACAAAGAGAATATAGTTGATGCCTCTAGGTGGACCCTGCTGAGCTCATGTATTCCCAGAGATCTGCCTAGATCTATTGGGGTCTCCTGCTTCAGGTTACTTACTGGACATGATTTTCTCCAGAAACATCTATATCACATTGGGCTTGTGGATTCACCCAACTGCATTTTATATAAGGAACATGTTGGCATGGATGGTGAGCATCTTTGGAAATGTTCTGCTCTCCAGGAAGCCCGCACTTCTTCACATTTCAAGACGCTCTCGTCTCCTGGAGATACTTCATTTCTTTATTGGACTGCAAGACTTATTATGCTCAAAAGAGCCAACATAGGGACGTAAAAAAAAAAATCTCATTAATGTGTACATATTCATTAAATATTTATTATATGTATTTTTTAATTCTCTTCTTTCTTGCAGATAATTGGTAAACTAAATTTAAAATTGTTATGTTTACGAATTTTAATAAATTTTTCAATTTAAGTTATTTAAAATGATTTTGAAAATAAGTTTATGCATGATTTTGAAATTTAAAAGTCAGCAGGCTGGAATTTAAAATATTTTTTCTTATTATTAGTTTTTTTGCATGTAAATTTTTACATGTTTTCTTTATTTAGATGTCGAAAAGAATATCTCTTACACAAGAATGTAAAGATAAAACTTCCCTTTGAACTTGAAACTCCTTTTGATGTAAGTATATTTTCTTTTATATTGGAAATTGAACTACCACATTTGTTAAAAATTTAACAAAGTTATCTTAATTATTGTTTCACATATCTGTTGCTTTTTTATTTGCCAACATAGCAATTACAAGCAAATGAAATAAAATCATAAATCCCATTTTTTTAAGCTGTATGCATAACTTTTTATTATTTCTATTTTAAAATCTTTGAAAACAAATTGTTTACAGATTTTGAAGGTAAAATGTTTTCTATTAATATTTTATATTTTGTATCATTTATAATTTCCATATCTGTATATATGTTAAATCCAGGAATTCTTAGAATTTAGTTTCTTTGAATATGCATACATTCGCTATATTTTCTAGCCTTTTTTAGCATCCTTAAAAGTCAAATTTGTGTATTTAACCCTTTAAATACTGGATAAAAATTCAAATGAATCTTTCTTTCAATGTAAAATATTGAACCAATATTGTACAATTAGATTTCTAATAAGCTGATCTTGCCTAAAATGTTCATCAATAATATGATAAAAATTTTACTTTGTATTAACTGAATAACACAGTATTCTCCAGTTATTTATTTTCCATATTTTTTAGATGGAAAAAATGAAAATCATTGATAGTAATATATAATTAAAAAAAATTGTACAACTTTTAATCCTTACAGATAAAATATTTAAGTCCATTGCATGTGCAGTATGTTTTCAAAAATATGTTAATAAAAAAATAAATAAATAAAAATAAAAAAATTCCTTTGGACGTGAAAAATATTCAACTATATATTCTAATTGAAAATTATGCTTTCTAATATGAGTCCCAAGTACCATAGACAGTGGTTTGTAATGTGTCAAAGGGAATTATATATATATAAGAGATTAACATTGTTTTAAAAAAAGAAATGGATACATTTGAGTAATTAAGAACCTTAAAGGTAAAATTATAGTGATAACATTACTAATGAAACCAGTATTCAGCGATGCACAGTTAAATGTTTAAATTGTGAATCAAGAATCTTCTAATAGGGTATTCATCACTATATACTTTATTCCAATTTCCTCATAATAAATATTAATTTTGAAATTTTGCTTAATGACTAAGTTCATCTCTGTATTAACAATACAGTTATATAAAAGAATTTATCTCAACTTCATTGGGATTGTACTATAAATGTTAGGTTATCAAAATATTGAAAAATTATCAATGCACAATTCTCAAAGTATCAGAAGATCTCAAATATATCTCAATGAAAAAATAATATTTTCATTCTTGTATTTATGTAAATAAGTTACTAGCAATAATGCTAACAAAAATAATGGGGGTATGTTTGTAAAAAAAAATTTAGCTATGGCTGAATTTACTAAATATTTCATATATTTTGTTATTGCTAACTGTCCAACAATTGAAGCATAAGAAATTAGCAATTCTTATTGACTGAATTTTGTATTAAGTGATTGTCACAATATCAACCAATCATCTCAATAAAGTAAGGTTAAAGGCAAACTTTGTCTTTAATTTAATTGTTTTGGTTAAAAGTAATATCAGAGAGCCACAATCCTAAATTCCTTATTTTTCACAATGTTCTTTAGATTGCCTTTAATACTAATATTAAAATGTGATGTGTCCTTAAAAATAAATTAACTGACGAATTTTTTTTAAAAATAAGTTATGTAATTTCTTTTGTTTTCTTTAATAACTATAAAATTTTTGTTTCACTATTATCACTTCAAATGTACCATATTAATCACAGGTGTTATGTACTATAACATTCCCGTCAAATGGTTATGTGAATTCAAATATTCTATCACTCTAAAAGATTTGTAGCTAAACAAGTTAGCTACGAATCTTTTGAATCGATAGAATGTTTACAACTAGTAGAATACAAACTGATACACATTAACATTACATATGTATATATGCAATTATATTGGAATTATAAAGAAGAAAACTAATATACATTGTGTAATGTACTTCATTTTATAATAGAATTACAATCAAGACTGGCAGTCAATTTTTTTAATTTATAAATTGTAAATCCATCTACTTTTTATTGAGTTAAATTCTGTCTATAGTAATTATTGTGCTATGAAAAAATATCATATAAAATGATGTCATTTTAATTTATCTTAGATAGATTAGACTAATTCTTCAGATCTAGAACTTCTATGGTCTAAAGAAATATATTAGACATTGTCTATTTTATTTCTTTTATATGCTCAATCAATTTCTTAAATATTGATTTCTTAAGTTCTGTTTTCTTGGAAATATTTCTAGATAAAAAAATTTTTTTTAATCAAAATCATTGAGAAATCATGTTTCTGTGAACTAGAATTACTTAACAGTATTTGATAATGACTAAATTAGAGCCATTCCTAATTATTTAAAAGTTAAATTGAATAAAAAAAAATCAAATTTTTCCATGTATCTAAATAAGTTATCAAAATTATTTAAATATTTTAGGTTTACTTGTGATTCCTTAAATTAATGCAAAAAATATTTTGCAATATTTTCTATTGTATCTTTATGGATTTTACTATTTTAGTTACAAGTAATGTCAATTTAATTAAGTTAATTAATTTCACAACATTTTGAAAATGAAATTTACGATAATAAAAATTGGAGTTACTTTAATTAAAGAATTATGATTTCAGTAGAAAAGATAAAAACAATTAAAAGAAAAAATTTTTAAGTATCTATCATAGTAATTTATTTCTCAAATTAATATATTTTCATTGATTTTTACATTTAATTGATATTGAATGCTTTTGGTATATTAATGTAGTTAGTGTTCGTATAACTTCTGAAAATCCTGGAATTTTTACCTACCTTTGTAAATTTATTTTTTGTTTGAAAATATTGCAAAAAAAGTTTTTTTTAGCTTTTTATTTTGAAATTTTTAATAAAATTCGAAACCAAGTTCAGTATTAGCTCTTATGTTATCAATAGATGGCGCCACAGTTGATATTTGATTGATAATGTATTCATAATTATTGACTAAAATAAAGATCTAGTTCGGTCAAAATAGTTTCATTATGATCCAGTTCAGTCAGGACTAGATGTAGTATTTTGATTTATGTGTGAAGTAATCACCAATAATGTCGTCAGGTTGTGCATTCAGGTGAGCATTAATCTTTTTCAGTTTTTTTTTTTTACATTGTATAAAATTTTTGAGTTTATAATATACTTTCCATGCCTCCTTTGTTGATTACTTGTCTGTGTCAGAATGTGATTCTGATTTATAAGAATTTCATAATTTTGTTGAAGAATTTAAATCATTACAACAAACTGTTAAATTTCAAGGTTGTATTGATGAAAATTTTGATCCTATTATACTATATAGAATAGATATTTTTTAAATTTTAACTTACTTTTAAAAAGTTTATTGTTACTTATGGAAAGTATTTAATTTGATTATTCTCTCTTGATCAAGCATATGTTAAATGTGAGCTTTCTGTGGCAAAAAAATTTAAATAATTAGTGTCTTAGCGTATCACTGACACTCACATCTGAAATATAGGAATTGTCAATAATATGATAATTTGGGATGACCTACTTAATTTTGCTACTGGTGTTAGGAAAAAATATAAATTATATTTAGATGAAATGAAACAGCATTGTTTAACATTGTAAAAGTACTTCTTGAAGAAATTGATGTCTACTTGAAAATCAGAACAAGCATTTGGAAGATGACATAGATCTTTCAAGCTCATTTATAATAAAGTATGCTGAGGAATCTGAGAAAACAGGTAAATTAAAATTAATTGCAAAAACATGTGTCACTGTGGTGCTTCAGTTAAACCACAGTTATTACTTAATGTTAATAATGAATGGAAAGCAAAAGCTTTAAAGTTGGAAAGCTTACATTTTTTAACAATTAGTTTGTATATATATAAATTACCAAAAAATGTGTAAATTTATTGAATGAGTAAAGAAGTAGTAAAATCTAGAATATGGACGTGAACAGTGTTATTGCAAAGTAATTTAGTTGTGGCTAAGTTAGTGTGCTTATTTAATAGTTTATTCATAAATAACCAAGAAATGAGAAAATCTATTGAGTTATTAAAGAAATAAAAAAAAAAAGCCTAGAATGTGATTATAAAATTGTATTGTTTTAAAAAGCTTAAAAATAAACTGAAGAAAAACTTAGAATTGATTTTATTAAATGTTAGTTGGGAAAGCCGTACTGGTAACTTTGCCTAGTAGTTGCAATTACTCTGAATATTTATTTGAAAACAGGTTAATATACACATCTTAAAATACCGAATAAATTAATAGATAGAGAAATCTATATAATGAAGATTTAAACTCTTAAAATAACCATTATTATATTCAAAGTATAATTTAGTAATTTAAAGAATATTGATTATTTAAATAAAAAAAAATTCTGTTATTGCTGTAAATTCATTGAAGGCTTATAAAGTTATCTTAAATATAATTCTAACTTTATTAAAAAAATGGTTTCACTCATTTTTACTATTATTTATTTCTATTATTTATAAATATAACAAAAATGTTGCATATGCATAATTATGTGCATATTTATTTAAGAACAATTGTTAAAATAAAAGAAAATTGAGCACAAATCCTGTGAATTTTTTTATTTACTCTTGGTTAACTCCTGGAATTTGATTTTTAGAAATCGGTATAAATCCTGTATAAACGTTTAACTAAAGATAAATTGTATTTAATGTCATATGTAACTGAAATTATTTAAAAATAAGTAAACAACTTAAATGTTTTATTTAAAATGTATAATTTACTAGATTTTTTGATTAAAAAAAAATTAATAGAATTTTAAAAAGAAGGAAACATTCCATTCACCCTAGTCTCAATAAATTTTAGGTGTCTATGTACTTTAATTTTCTTTTATGCATTTGTTAAGAAACATTTATATTACAAATAGTTAAAATTGGCGATTTCAAAAATTAATTAAATTTAATGTATATTGACCTATGATTTGTTTGCATTTTCTTAGAATCCTCTTACCTCTTTTGATAAGCTCAAGAATGGGCTTCAAATTTCCACTCCAGAATCGTCCATACCGTCAGACCGTGCTTATGAGCGGCTTTGCTCTTTCGCTCAAGAAGGAAATCAGATCAATGTTGCCGGGGTAAGCATTGCATTTTTAGAATTGTATAAAATAATCTTGCCCATTGAATTTTACAAAGCTTCTTTTTGTGTGATACAAAAGGGGATACAATATTTGTAGGTTTGCTTATTCTATTATTTTTGCTTATTGTATATATATATATATATATATATATATATATATATATATATATATATATATAGTGCATTAGCCTTGGATATGGTGATCAATTTTCTTATATTTTTTTATTTAAATTTCAATTTGCTCTGTATTACAATTATTTTAAATTATGTTTAATTTGCTTTTTCTTCCCAAATATGATGGGATTAAATATTATCTATTAGTAGAAAATTTGTTTATAAAAATTAGAAACAAACTTTTTATTCATATTGTGTTTTTAATAAAATATCTTAGTACCAATTTATACATATTCACACACATATTCTGAAACATAATAAATTGAAATTTGATTTAAATTATGCATATTTCAGAAATTCAATATATTATATTATTAACTTATTTTGCTGCTCGAGAAGTTTACCTTCTTTAGGTAAACATGGGTGTCACAATCCTGAATGATCTGTCCTCTTTTTCTTTTCTTCCACATTCTCCTTTGTTATTTTTTTTCAATTTCACCCTTGTTGTGGTTGCCTTGCAAGAAGTTGAGTGCTCCCCTTGAAAAATTATTTTTGCTCTGTTTGTATTAGCCACTCTTGGATATTAAATCACCCATATGTTTGTCATGCATGGAGATCAGTGTCTTGGGAAAGGAAGGTCATAGTAATTGAGACCCCCAAGACAAAACACTTTACTTTGGCCTCTGTTTCTGTTAAACGGGATGTGCTGTGATCCTCAGCACATCAATCGATTTTATGTTTTAAGTGATCAGTACATCTACTAGAAGGTTGGAGTCCATTTCAGGGATGTACATTGAATGTATAGCATCTGGCTAGCACTGGTGCAACTGATCTACATCCCCTTGTTGGGCCCGTTGATGGGTGGTGTGTTGAGGTCATGAAATTTTATTATAACTTAAATGGAGATGCAAAATTTTTCATCTCCTGTGGAAGCAACAAATTCATACAATTTATGCCAAATACTTAGTCCTTGAAAGGAAGGAGGGAACTTTTGAAAAGGTGCAATCCTACCCAATTGAAAAATGAATATTGGGAAATATAAGAGAGGTTAAATGTGCGCATAAAATGCGATCTTGACGATTGCAGTTGCAAATACTCAGGCTAACCTGCGATTATTAAGCAATTAAGAGTTAACTGTGTCACCTTATGGTAGTCTCAACTTTTCATGTGCTGTTGTATCCACCAAAGATTTGTAGAATATGCCAATTGGTGAAATTCTTGAAAATCTCCATATTTTGAAGAGATGGGAAGTTTATTGATATTGAACATCTTATACTGACTTTTACCTCCCCAGACTTCCCACCACACATTAAAGCTGCTTATTGGAGTTTACCCACTCAACCATATATTCCAAATCCACTGTAATGCTTCCAGTGCCGACAATTTGGATTCTTAAGGGAACACTTACAGTGACCAACTTATTTGTACACGATGCACAGTAATTGATCTTGATAGCTCTGCATGCACAGCAAAGTAGGAATGTGTCAACTGTCAAGGAGATTATACTTCCTATTTTCGAACTACCCTCAGTGGGTACTTGAGAAGGAAATCGTCACCATAAAAGTTATTACAAATTGTTTATATCCTGAGTCTTGACACCAAGATACCTCATGCAGCACAAAGCCGGGGGTAAGCTATGCAACTGTTACAATAAAAGTTACTAAATCCATAAGTACACAAACAGAATCTATATAACTTCCCCTTGTTAAAATACCCCAAACATCAACAATAAGACCAAAATCTATCTCCATGGCAATTACTTAAAAAAAAGCTCCTTCTGCTAAATCAAAAGGCACGAAAGTTTATATATTAAAATCCCCAAAGGAGGGTTCTTATTGACCCTCCATATGCACCTGTAAAGCCATGTCCCTAATGGCTGTTGCTATTTCTCTGCACCCCTCAAAAGATGATTTGTCATTTGAGGAGATGCCATGATATGCCTTCCAGCTCTGGGAAAGAAGTTTTTCAAATTACACAATAACTGCATTTTTTCTTGGAGCTGGCATTGTTTGCATTCACACCATGATGGCATCAAATCTGTAGTTTCAGCCTGTGTTGCACTTTAAGAAACATTCCTGAAGTCCAACAACAAATTTTCCATGTTTAGGATTATAAACTTAAGAAAAGACTGCTTTTTTGGAACAAAGCAATAGATATTCAGGTCCTCTTCTGGAAAAGATCTTTCGGTTCCTTCTCATTATCGACCAATAGCTCTTACGAGTTATTATAAGTTATTACGAGTTATTACGAGATGAGCAAGATTCTCTATGCTCATCTCGTATATGTCTGAGAAAAAATATATGTATTCACATTAATCAGAGTGGATTCCGTAAAGAAAGATCCACTTTTGATAATATTATATACCTGTAAACTCAATTGTAAAATGCCTTTATGCGAAGAAATCATCTGGTTTCCACTTTCTTTAATAGAAAGAAGGGATACTGCCCTACATGGTGTTCCAGAATTCTCCATTTATTATATGATTTTGCATTTTGGGGTAAACTTCAGATAGTCCAGCAAAATTTTTCACCCTCCTGTGTTTTTAAAGTTCGTACTGGAATGGTTTTTTTGAATACTTTTATTCAAGCCTAGGGTGTTGATCAAGACTTTATTGTAAGTGTTACTGTTTTTAGCATTTTCATAAGTAGCATTCTCCATCAAATATCTTCTGTTTAGTTTGATGACCTGCAAATATCATATTATGGGTCTACCATGCATTTAATTGAGAGATAAATATTAATAAACTTGCTACATGGTGTACTTAGAGTGGCCACACGCTACGCTGTCTGCTAGCTAGAATAATTGCATCCATTTCTGCAGGAAGACTGGTCTGCATAATCATCCTATGATCTATGTAAACAATATTCCTATCCCTGTTGTCAACGTGAGATAAAGTTTCTGGGAATAATTTAAGACCAAAAGTTAAATTTTCTTCTGCATGCTCTACATCTGCATAAGAAATGGGAGTGATCGCTTAAAATCTTCAAAGTGCTTTCTAATACATCTGGAGATGCTGATCGCACGTCACTACAGGTGTGTTATGTATGGATCTGTTAAGATTTCTATTCTATGCAAACTGGATACAGTACATCACTTTGTTTTGAGAATATGTTCAGGTGCATTCTGTGCATTACCAGTCCCGAGTCTGTATGCAATTTGTTGACAACTGCCTTTAGACCTGAGATGTATGCAGCTATCTCTCAATTATTATGTCTGGCTCTCATCATCCATTATGTCCCATGACTACTATACCTACATTTATGAGGCTGTATGATGCTAGTTTGAGCAGCATCCCACTTTTCTCACTCAAACAAAATTTAGTCTGTTAATGTTCTAACCTGTGTGATGTCCATTTTGATAAAATGGACTTCCTATTACATGCACCTTGGTATGATCCTCAGATTAAAATCATATCCTTTTGCTTGTTATAGAAAATTAGACACAACTACTGTTTTCCAGATGCTTTTATCATCACACCGATGTCATGTACCCACCAGTTTTCAGTGATAACTCAAAATCTGCTGGATATGTTGGTAATTCTGTGGTTTCTGGTGACATAACTCTTGGCTACAGCTTCTGTTTGTACTGTTCCATCTTCTCTGTTGAGGCCATGCCCATTTATGAAGCACTTCAGCAGATGAATATAAGAGATTGTTCTAGATATTGTGGGTACACTGACAGTTTGAGTGTTTTGTGAGCTTTGCGGAACAGTAGTTTTAAATACCATCCCATTGTGTCTAGAATTCTCCAAGCATTAGATTTCCTGGTGGGCAAGGAATGTGACATTTTCTATTGGAACCCAAGTCACATAGGTCTCAATGTCAATGAGAATGCTGATGCAGCTGCTAAATCTGCATCTGCCCCGCCTTTCTGCCATCAATTCCTTTGTCTGATGTGAGAAGATATGTTAAAAGCTTCCTTATTCACTGGAAGGAGTAATGAAACATGCAGCTCTATAAAAAATTGCATTCCATGTTTCCATATGTCACCTCATTAACAGTTTTATCAGTACTAAGTGCTGATATGAGATTAAATTGTCTTCTTATTGGATACACTTTTCACATGTAAACATTTGTTTTTAAATGAATTAAATCCTTGGTGTGAAATGTGTGATGAACCTTTTATTGCTTATCATATTTTAACATCATGCCCATATTTTGTGACTATAATTATTTACTCTTTTTTAAATATGATCTTTTAATCTTGTTTGATTTGTTAGGGGACCCACCCCAAAGAAAACAATTTTCATTTTTAAGAGCTATAAGTTTTTTTTATATTATTTTGCTTGATTTATATTTTTTTAATTTTTGTGTGGTTGTGTATGCAGTAAATTTATTAATTTTTTATATGAATTTAGATTTTAATTTTATTTTAATGTTTGTTATATATTGAAATATTCTTGTTTTTTAATTTTTAAATGTTTCGTGGGTTTTGAAAATAAATTTACATATAAATCTTAGTTTTGGTGCTGTTTATGCTTTTTTTGGACCTTGCACCACAAAATCCAACCAACCATTAGCCAATTTTGATATTTTAATTTGCACTGATTTTACATATTTTATAAATGGAAAAATGTATTAACATGTTTTTATTACGTTAATCTTAAAAGAGATAACATTATTAAAATGTTATTTTAATAATTAAATTACCAATGTGACCAAATAGCTTATAATTTTTGAGTTTTTATCCAATTCATACACTGTTGTTTACTTGCAAACTAACCATTATTATTTTTAACTATACAAAATAGCAGAATTACTATTTATTTGCTATGTATTCCTAAAAAATTCTATTTTATATTCTCATTCCTAGTTTGTGTTAGTTCATATTGCAAAAACTGCAGAATAAAACTGTGTAATTTTTGCTGTGTCAACTGATTCTTGTTCATGTTATTCAATTTTCTTTTCCCATTCCCTCATTTATATTAATTTTTCAAATATTTGGTTTCATTTAAAAACTATTGCCTGTGCTTAAAAATATTTCCCTCGCATATTTTATACAAGATTTTGCATATCTGTAAAAATTTATCAACTTACTTTTCTTCTTTTTTCCCCCAGATATTTTTCTTTTATGATATTTTAAATTTAATCATTAAGCAACCATTTACTGATTATTTAAATAATTACAATTGTATGCTCCCAAAGTTTTTTGCAGCATTGTAACTCTTGCCAGTTCTGTTTATGCTTATTTTTCTACAGTTCAATCTGGTGTTTAAAAATACAGTCTAGCGCGCCTTTTGGAGCCATGAATTTGGAAAAATAGTGGAGTGTGTCTGAAGGGAATTTTTAATATGCTCAGAATGCGGATCAAGAACGAAATGAAAGCTGTCTTGTCATAACAAAACAGTTCTCTTTATATATTAAGCTCTAACCAAAATTTACTTTTTATCAGTGTTAAATAATATTTCTTTACAATGAATTCTTTTGCATGTGTTTATTTTCCACTAATCAACATTGGTTATTCTTAAATTAGCATGGGAATTTTTTAGGAATCAAAATCTTATTCAGAACCATAATATGCTTAGAAATGTAACATAATTTATTCTATTCTGTGAAAAATTACATATTTTTAAGGCATGGAAGTTATGCATTATAAACATTTGTTTTTAGATTGTATAAAGAAACAAAGAGAGGTAATTACTTAAAATAGTGAAACAACAATTGGATTTAGTCTGAAGGTTTGCTTTAAATATTAAATTTTGATTAAAACATTTCAACAGTTACTTGTTCTCATTGTTTTACTTTAATAAAGAATTGCATAATTCTCCTTATAGTTTGAACTTGCTGCTTCTCTAATTGATTTGTATGCTACTAAATTTAAAGAGAAAATAAAAAATTTTAAGTGGGAAAGCTGTTATGTGATTAGGAAGCATTTTTGTATTCCTTTTACTTTTAATCAACATTACATTCTATATTTTTGTCAGCCTGCTTGGTTTTCAAATATACATAATTATTATTCCTTTGCATTGATGTTATTATAAGGGATTAGAAAATGATTTTGGAGTAAAAGAATAAATTTGAAAAGATGAGTAATAAATTCACAAATTTTTGCAATTATAACATCATAATCTATAAATATTATTTTATTCCATATTCTATTGTTATTATCTAGTGTTTATGCTGTTCAAAATTATAGTTAATGATTATGTAGTGGGAAAAACATTTTGTTGTATATTCAGTTTTTCTGATGAAATTATTATGCTGTGTTTGTAATTTTGAAAATCATAGATTGTTACTGAAGTTTCTGATGTGAACTGTAAAAACACAATTATTCCTTAATTATTATTAATAAGTAGTTCAGTGGCTGAACGTCATGACTTTCAAACAAACAAAGGAAGTTTAAAAAAAAAAACACCTGATTATTGAGCGATACAGATTCTGCTGCGTATCTGTAATAAGACTTGTAAATAGAATAAATGTAATCAAAGTTAATGTACTAAAATGAAACCTGACTGCAATTTTAATGTCTCAATACTAGAATTAGATTTGCTCATTACACTTCGTCAGCTCATTGATAACCCAGTGTACTTAGTGAGAACAAATAATACAAATCATGTTATGATACTCATATCCATATTAAAGACTAACTTTTCTTCATTATTTGTCACATGGTCACTTCTATCACATATCTAATTGCATTTATTATTAATAGTGTTTGTGTTTTTTATGTATTATTTGAAATGCCTGAACAGTTTGCTTTAATACAATAAGGTTTTTCTGTTAAGCAGGGATGGAATTGATACCATTTTATATAGTAGATAGATCCTCATAATTTAAAAGCAGAGACCATGTTTAAGACCCATACTTAGCCTCCAACTTTTAGAGGTAACATTTCTCTTAGTGATTATGACCATGACTTATTTTAGCTGGGTTTGTACAATTCCTGGAATTTCAACTTGGTTCCTTCAAAAGTCTTTTTGTATTAATATTTTGAAATTTTCAATGAAATTCTTCAAAAACTAAATTGAATATTATTCCTTAATGTTAACACTAGATGGTACATGATCGATATTAGATTGTATTCATAATTGTCGACTAAATTCAAGATCAAGTTCAGCCACAGTAGTTTCATACTGATCCTTCAAGAACCAGATGTAGTATTTAGATTTATGTGTGTACATCAAAATAAGATTGTAATATAGTGCAGTCAGGCGTGTAATTCTAATTGATTATTTTTCCATTAATTTCTGTTTTATATATATATATATATATTATAAAACTCACTGAATTTTAATATTTAATATAATATTCTTTGATTAAACTATTATTTCTGTATCTTCCTTGGTGAAAATTGCTTATAATTTCAATGATTCGGGGTGAATTTGATTGTGTAACGGTGAAATAAGTTTTTTAAATTGCGTGCTAGAAAGTGTCTAAACAATAAATCGACTCATGAAAAGTTTAAAAAAAAATTTTCCGTGGCTTAAAATTTATTGTCTAGTTTGCATAAAAGACTCCTGTATTTGGCTGGTTAACTTATTAGTATTGATGTAACAGATAAAGACAGTCAAATTAGATGTTGGATTTGTGGTCAGAAAAACTTTTAGTTGAATTGCTGGAATTATTCAACTCCTAGAATTTTTACTGGCTTTAGAATTTTTTTTAAAGCTTTTTGTTTTAATATTTTAAAATTTTTATGAAATTGTTCAAAATCTATATTGAGTATTAACTTTTAACTCATTACCTAATGTGGCATATGTATGTTTTTCCAAAATGCACTACTGTCAGTAAAAAGCTTGATCCATATCTTTGGAATGCAATAAAATTTCCTTGACATTATGATGGACTTACATATTGAAAGTTAAAAGGGATGATTTGGATGAGAATATTCCTTGAAATAGAGGAAGCTGTTCCTTGTTCCAGATGCTGCAGTTGTTATACAAGCTTTTTATTTTTTTATCTAATATATCTGATAGTAGGGACACAGTGAGCTAAATGACTATCTTCCCTCACTTCAAGATCAGAAATGTCAAAATATGACATTCCATTTAATTTTTGTATTTTTTTCTCTTTTTTGTTTTATAAAAGTAAACAATTAGAATACAAATTTTATCTATTTTCCTCCGACACTCCACATAACTGCATCCCGGTTGTATTGGGAAGCAAATCTTGTAAGTTTTCCTCAGTAAATCTGGGTTGCACTATTGATATTGCATTGTATTCATAACCGTTGACTAAAATAAAGAATTAGTTCAGCCACAGTAATTTCATGATGATCTAGTTCAGTCAGGACAGGGTGTAGTATTTAAATTTATGTGTGTAAAGTGAAGTAAAGAGTAATCACCATTAAGACCATCATGTGATGCAGTCAGTAGAGGAATTTAATTTATTCTTTTTCCATTTGTTTCTGACTTCTATATTGATTAAAATTCACTGAATATTTAAATGTAAAATTTTTTACTTAAAATATACTTTTCTTATTTTGTTTAGTGGGAATTGTGCATAATTTTAGTGGAAAGAGATGTGTTTGCTTAATTATCAATGTAACAAAAATGGAAATAAATTATTTAATATGCCTTATAAAAGGACTTTTCAGTAACCAGAGATAGGCATTTCCAAGGTTCAGAAAAAAAAGAAAGAATTTTGTAAAAGAGTACATTACAGCCGACTGAAAGATTTCAAGGTTGTATTGATGAGAAATTTGATCCTATTGAAGATAGAGTGGATACTTTGTTATAACTTACTTACTCTCTCATAGTGAAGCATCTGTTGAATATAAGTTTTCTGTGAACGAAAATTTAAATAAATAGTCAGTTGTGGCTAAGTGCATCATTGATGATTACATCTGAAACATAGGTGTCAACAATACATTAATTAGCATAGACCTACTTAGTTTTATTGCTGGAGACAAGCAAATTTTTAACTATATTTAAATGAAATAAAAAAGCAAAAGAAAAAACGTAACTGATAACAGAAAAAAAGCAAAAAGCACTTCTTAGGAAAAAAAAAAAAGATGACATATATGATCTTGGAAAATCTACAATAGGAATTGCTGAGGAAGCTGAAATAGCTACATTAATTGCAAAATCAAACACATGTCACTGTGGTGTTTTAGAAAAACAACAACTATTAATTATTAATAATAAATTAAAAACGAAAGTTTTAAAGATGGATAGTTAGCATTTCTATTAACAATATTGTGCATGTGCATATAAATCTGAAATGTAAAAACTTATTGATAGATTAAAGAAACTGAAAATTTTAAAATATGAATATTAAATTGCATTGTTTGAAAATAAACAGAAGGAAAATTTAAAATTGCTTTTACTAAACAGTAATTTGGGGGGAATTACTGTTTGATAAAAGGTATCCTGAAATATTTATTTGATAGTTGTATGTATTTTGTTTTGAATATATTTATTTGAAAAGAGATTGTTATTCACATCTTGAAACACTTAAATAAATTAATAGATAGAAATGTAATGAAGATGTTTAAAATCTAAAATTACACATTATTTTATGCAATGTATAACACAGTAATGTAACTCTCAGTACCTTCATGTGGTATAATTTTTATACTTATGTTAGTCTTTTTTTTTTTAACATTTTTTGTTTATTTTAGTGGGATGCTGCAGATGTTACATCCCAGCGAAACAACAGTGGTGAAAGTAATAGATCTGGTTTATCATCTGCAGACACAACCAGAACATTAGTTTCAATGGATTCTAGTGCAGAACAAGCAGATTCTGAGTCATCGGATAATTCGCATGAGGACGAAACCGATATTTCAGCAGGTCAGCTAGTTCCAGTTAATGGAATGATCTTTTCGAGATGTTTTATTAGGCCTGTGGCATCGAACACGCCTTTAACTAGAATCAATAGTGAGCCATCATTGTATGCCTCTGGGTCAGAAGCATGCAGTGATCAGTCAAGATCACCTTCTGTAGTACAAGCCTATTCAAAAGTTGGCCTGGCCAGAAGCTCCACAAATGTCAGTGAAAGAAACATTGGTTACTCTAGATTTGGGGCTTTGCTAAATGCAGATGCACTAAATAATCAAAATAATTCACAGATATTCAGTGTTTTTGTCCCACATAGTTCCCAACTGCCCTTCTTCACTGGTACTGACAGAAATGCTCTAGTTTCCATAAATAAAAAGAACCTTATAGCCAGAATGCAAAAATCTGACAAAGGTTCAAGGGGTGCCTATTCTAAATTTGGTGTGGGAACTCCAGTTTGTAACTCTGATTACAATAATTATGTCCCTGTTAACGATTTTTATAAACAATCATCTCAAAATATTTACCATAATGGTTCAGAAATATGCAGTTTGAAAGTTGGTAATAATTCTGAACCAAAATTACTGGCTATTGAATATCCAGATTGTAATTTCTCTGAAATGGACCCTGATCAAGTTGATATCCAATTACAGGATTTATCTGATAATGATGATCCTCGTTCTTTACAAGAAGTAATTGCTGAGGATGAGAGGTTCTCTACAACTGTTATGAAAGTTGATGGAATGCCTGAGAACCTTGTCTCACATGCTGAGGAACAATTTCCCATTGTAAACAATTCTGTAGATGATTCTAAAAACACTTGTCCAATCACCTTTACAAATTTTACAAATCTTGAACATGATAACTCTGATTGTTTGGAAGAATATGGTAGTAATGAAGAGGATTTTAGTGATCAATCTGAAAATGTTAATCGTAAAGTCAATTCAACATTAAATAATTATGTTCCAATTGATCAATTGACAAAGCACAGTATGATCTCTGCAAACACTTCTACAATGAATTCTGTCCAAAATTGCCAGACTTGAATGGAACATTTTTTTTTTTAACTTGATGAAGATCTGAAAAATCTTCTAAGTTATATTAGATATATTTTTGTATATACAGGTATATCTCATCTACAAAATCAAAATAAGCTAAAATTTTTGTCAATAAAGAGAAAATGTTTTTTTAATTATTTAATAAGAGTATGGACCGAGAATTTTATATGAATATATTAAAGGGAACAGTAGTTTAAAATAGCATGCAATTATATTTTATTTCTATGGATGTGTACATTTAATCGTTTTATAAAAATACTAGGCTTCAAACAAAATGCTTAATTTGTATAAAGAATATCTTTTGAATCTCATGTTTTCAGTTAAGAATATTACTTAACGCATGTATTGAATGTGACATCTTATATTGTTATGGATTTGTTTATAACAATATAAGATGTCACATGTATGTGTGTTTAATAACAAAAAAATGCATAAATAAAAAAATATGATGGAATCTCATTTTAAACTATAGTATGTTTAATTTTTCGACACTTACTCTTAGTGAAAAACAGCATGCTGCATTATAATTTTGTAACTTTACTGAAAAAATTTTGTTACTATTTTCAAATTTACTTAATGTATTCATTATATACTGAATATGAGAATTTCTGAATCAGAGTATCTGTAAAATACTAAATTTTGTTTTATTACTGCATTGTTTATTAAAAATATTATTTTACAAATTTTTGAATTATGATAAGGCTTATTTATGGAATAATTCTAACTGTCAAAAAATTTATTAATTTATTACATTAAATAGCATATCTCTAAAGAAAAAACGTCTTCACTTTATACCATGGTGATGTTAGTATTTTCTCAAAAGCCTAGCATTTTTATAAAATATAAATTGAGCTTATTGTGATATTGTGACATTTATGCAAAAATATCCACTATTTTTCAGATTATTTACTCCCTTTAATTTCTATCACAATATATATATATATAATCAACTTTGTTTCCCCATCCAATCCTTTTCAAATTTAATGATTTGTTGTTCTGTATGTAATTTGAAAAGGAAAGAATTAGGAATCAATGATTTATTTTATGTTAATTAAGCAATATTTAGTAAACTCTCAAGTAATGCTTATTGTTACTCAGAGCAAAATGAAATTGAATGTGCGAAGACTTTCATTCTCATATTCAGTAATTTAATCTTTAATGTAATAAACTTCAAAGCATTATAATTTTGTGTCAAACTGTTTCACAGCGATGTATCAGGTTAATTGAATTATTAGAATATATTGAAAACTATTGCTTGAATTGATATATTTTATTTACTTATAGAACAAAATTTGATTAATTCATATCCGCTACACCGGAAATTTTTCATTTAAATGTAATTTGCATATTAGTGTGCTAGAACCTCTAAAAGCAAATTTAAAACATGTTTAACAAGCGACAAACATCTACGAAAGTCCAAAATTTGTAATCATTTTGTTATTTTGCCATTTAAAAGTTTTTCTGAGTGTATAACTTTAGAGTATTCAAATTTTTCGCTAAAGCAAATTATTTTTTAATGTTTAAAACAGAAATTTTAGAACATTGTTATATTGTGAAAAAATGCTTTCTTGTGTATCCTTGTAAATTAAAAATAATGATATTTTAAAATCAAATTACTGATTGTGCATAATCATTCTTAATAATTTTTTGACTCTGAAATTTTATTATGAAATGTCATAATGGTATTTGAAACTTGTTCCTTGTTAAATTTTTTATTTTACAATCTTCTTTCTCTCTCTCTTTCTCCATATTTATAATTTAAAATGAGTTTTAGTCTTAATACTTTTTAATCACTCCAGCAATAAATGCAGTATTGCACTGCTATATATTGGAAACCGTTGTGTTAGTTTATTTTAACTTTTATTAATAAAAACAGAATAATGAATATATTCATACAATTTTTAACTATGTGTAATGTTTTGAACTTAATTAAATAGAATCTGTAAGCTTAACACATTTTGTGACCTAATATTTACTGAAAAAAACTTTCAATTGTAGGAAATTTCTAAATATTTTTGTGTAGTTGTGTAACAGTGATCCAATGACAAAATATATGTTTATGCATATTTATTACACTTGTTAATTTTTAAAATTAAAAGAATGTTTCTTTATTAATTGCATTGCCTGCTATAAAACAGATAATATATATATATATTGAAAAGAGTGGATCAAGTTTTACTGAAATGTAATTTTCACTCTGAGCGATCATTTTCTTTTTTAATTTCATTACGGATTGGTACATTATGTCCACTAATATTGGATTTGTTCACTGCTATAAGTCTTTGTATTTTGACTGATTTAAATTTTTCTTGCGTGCAAAATATTGAATGAATGTATTGTATTTTTTTCCACATTGAGTTGATAGTGAGATATTGCATCTATTATAAGCATATAAGCAGTTTTTCAATTTCTTTAATCTTACTATCCTTTGTTTAAAGAAAAAAATCTTTTTATGGTCTAATGAAATGTGAACCACTCATTTTGATTGAAATTGTTAATTTGGTATCTGTTATCGCATTGAGAAATTATGTAATAGAATATAATTGCAATTTAATTATGTTTTAACTAATGTTTGTCATCTGCTTTATCTTTTACTTATTGTTTACTTACGTTTGCAGCAGGAAAAACATACTTTTCTACACATCATAATTTTTTAAATAATTACATTGAGTTGAATAATATAAGTACAAATATTTTTAAGGTTAAAATGTCCAGATTTTTCTCTTTCAACTTTTTAGGAAGAGGTTGTTTAAATTAAGTGATCATTTCCTTGGATAATAATGAAAGAGGAAAAATATCTGGTAGTTATATTTCTTACTGTACAGGTGTAAGATAGGGAAGTGTTCAAGAGATATAACTGAAAGATAAAATTTTATACACAGACTACTGCTCATCGTCGTTTGTATTTAAAAATCATACAGTTTCTTCAGTATCATGTGCGAATGATGTATGTATAGCATACTTTCATTTTATATTTTTCATTATGATCAAAGATCACAGATGATTCATCCATGTATATGTAATATTTATTAAAAACTATTCAGTTTTGTTGCCTCTAGATCAGAATCTTTTTAAAAAAAATTTTTAGATAACCTAGAAATTTACTTTAAGGTATTAATCTGCAAATCTTATCTTGTAAAAATGTGCACATCAATAATTCATTCACACATTATACTGTGGACATGCTAGTCTGTGTCATCCTTATAATCTGTAAATGAAATATTCAAATTTTGAAGTAGACCTTAATAGCTTTCCTGGCACATTTAACTCTTATGTTTATTTAAATGCTGATAGATTATTTTAAGAATCTGTTTGTTAAATATGTAAAACGCTTCTATGAGGACTTTTATACTTATGAATTTTTATTTTTATTGCTCAGTCGTTGTTACAGTTATTTATAATATTGAAGTCTATTTGTTATCTTGTGCAATTATAATCTCCTGCATATATATATTTATGTAATGTAAGATAATATCTATTTGAAGTCTCATTGCTTCCAGGTTTGTATTTCTGTTTGTATTGTGTCGATGAATGAATAATTAAAATCCATCTGTATTTTTGATTTGAATGTAATTTTATATTATATTTTTTACTATAGAGATATCTTTTACAAAGGTCTATTTAATTTGAATATTTCTTAGTGTGTTAGTTTTTGTTTTATTATTTAAAAAAAAAAGGAAGTGCCATTTTAAAAATTGCATGTCAATGAAAGCACGCTGCTAAGTGAAATTTTGTTTTTGTATTGATATTGTTTTTGTCATTTGTTAAATGTGTTAAGAAAAGTTTTTTTCGTCAAATGCCAAAATAAAATGTTGTCATAATTTATCATATATGTATCTTTTTTATTTGATGAGTTGTCTTCCTCTTATTTTTCCTATTACACATATATTTAAACACACAAGTAATGGATTTGTTTTACTTATATTAAAACAAATTCATGATTAAAAAGTTAGTGCTTTGGGTTCTTAGGTTTGGTTTGTTTATCGCTTAATGCTCATTTTCTCACATGAAAACTAATTAGGACCTACTCTTTTTAAGTAAACTCTGAACCTCTGTAACAGCCATGACTGAAGTAGGATTCGAACCCACAAGATGTTGATTCAAATGCCAGAGAGTTAATTCCTTTTCTGCCAGTTATAAAACAAAGTAAATACAATACTTCATTCAGTCAATGAACTATTGTATCTACTTTGTTTTATAGGTTTTCTTTACAAAATGTACTGATCAAATAATTACTCTATTTGGAGTAACCAGAATTATTTAATTGGTTATAAAAATAGTTGCAACTAACAAGTTGGATAATGAAATTAGACATTCTTCAATTTCAGAAATTTAAAATGAGGCAAAAGTAAGTATATGTAAAAAGAACTATTACTATATATAGTTGGTTTGCATCTTTATAAGAAGCTGTAATTTAAAAAAGTTTAATTTTCTTCTAAAAAAATTTAGGTTTGTAGTTTTATTCAATAACTTTTATAATAGTCAAATAATACCTTGCCATGTTAATGTTATAATTCCTGGAATTTAGTCTTGTTGAAATTATCTCTTATGTCCAATACTGTTGAAAGGGAGACTCATCAGAATAGGCAGTATTCTTCCTGTCATTAATGGTTGTTGTTGCACCAGCATACTTCCCTATACATAGCACCGAATTGGGCTCTACTAATCGTAGAGAAAATACCTAGAGGGATTCTTCGTAATTTACAAGCGGGCTCAAATAGCTCTATATTTAACTTACCACCTTAAGGGTATCATTTCGCTTAAAGGACATTGCAACTGCTAACTTAAGCGCCCAAGCAGCCTTTAGTAAACACAAAAGATAATATCGTTTGGCCGGCATTCGAACTCCCTACTTTCCGATAGTGAGAACGACTTCTTAACCAACCAGGCCTCATCAATTGTAGTGGTTCGGAATCCGCTTTAAACCTTAGGTCCCGTTCTAACTAGCCCTCGTGCAAAAAATGACCGTTGAGCGACAAACAAACCAAACCGGCCTCATCAATGGTTGTATTGGCAGACGAAGTTTTATACTGTCAACAATAGATTGGTTCTGTAAACAGTATTATGTGAGGCACACATTTAACTCGCTTAAAAATTCTCATCAGAACTTCTTGGATGTTTTATCCCACATCTCGTGTATTGTCAAAAGCATCACATTAGCGATGTTTTAATATTCATAATTACTCTTGTTATTGCTTGTGCTGACATAAAATTGCTCATGACAGTGATGAGTTTGACGTTTTCAAGAACATACCATGAATGCAAATTAAATTGAACAAAACCTGGGTATATGAAGTTTCGTTGGCAAAGAGGGATAAATACTTTGGCATTCTTTATATCCTTCAGAATTTTGCTTATGTCCTCCTGTTATAACTATAATGATTTCATGATATATTCCAGACAAAGAATAATATGTATTACCACTGATTTTTATATACATGCGCAAGAAAGTATGCAAATTAATCGAAAGTTTTAGTGTTATACTACGATTCCCTTTTTTTTATATCCAACACATCCTTAAAATCTCTAAATAATAATATCCGTGGCCTGACAGAAACTACACTACTGGCGATTAAAATTGCTGCACCAAGAAGGGGACATGTTACATGCGTGAAATTTATACGAAAGGAAGAAGGTGTGATATGCAAATGATGAGCTTTTCAGCGCATTCAGACAAAGCAGGCGCCAGTAGCGACACCTACATTGTATTTAAATGAGGAAATTGTTCAGCCGGTTCCTCATACACAAATTGCATTTGAACATTGTTGCCTGGAGAAATTTGTTGTGATGCCTCTTGTAAGAAGGAGAAATGTACCAGGACGTTTCTGACTTTGATAAAGGTCGAATTGTAGCGTACAGGGATTGCGGTTTATCTTATCGCAGTATTGCTGCTCGCGTCGGTCGAGATCCAATGACTGTTAGCAGAATATGGAATCGATGGGTTCAGGACGGTAATACGGAACGCCATGCGGGATCTCAACGGTCACCTATCACTAGCAGCCAAGAAGACAGGCATATTATCTGCATGGCCGTAATGGATCGTGCAACCACGTCACGAGCCGTGAGTCAAGAAACGGTGTCGTTTAGAAGACAAGTGTCTGCACGAACAGTTCGACGACGTTTGCAGCAGCATGGACTCTCAGCTCGGAGACCATGGCTGCGGCTTCCCTTCACGCTTCGTCATAGACAAGAGCGCCTTCAATGGTGTGATCAACGACGAACCTGGGCGCACGAATGGCGAGACGTCATCTTTTCAGATGAATCCAGGTTCTGTGTACAGCATTATGATGGTCGCATCCCTGTTTGGCGGCATCGTGGTGAACGCACACTCGCAGCGTGCATTCGTCATCGTCATACTGGCCCATCACCTGGCGTGATGGTATGGGGTGCCATTGGATACACGTCTCGGTCACCTCTTGTTCGCATTGACGGTGCTTTAAACAGTGCACGTTACATTTCTGGTGTGTTACTTACGACCCGTGGCTCTACCCTTTATTCGAGCCCTGCGAAACCCTACGTTTCAGCAGAATAATGTCCGACCGCATGTTGCCGGTATTGTACCGGTATTCCTTGATACAGAACATGTTCGGCTGTTGCCCTGATCAGCACGTTCTCCAGATCTTTCACCAATAGAAAATGTCTGGTCAATGGTTGACGAGCGACTGGCTCATCACCAAATGCCAGTCACTACGGTTGATGAACTGTGGCATCGTGTTGAAGCTGCATGGGCATCTGTACCTGCACATGCAATCCAATCTCTGTTTGACTCAATGCCCAGGCGTATAACTGCTGTTATTACTGCCAGAGGTGGTTGTTCTGGGTACTGATTTCTCAGGATCTATCCAGCCAATTTTTTTGAAAATTTAATCACTTGTTATCTCTAGTATAATATATTTGTCCAATAAATATCATTTTGTTATCTGCATTTCTTCCTGGTGTACCAATTTTAATGGCCAGTAGTGTAAAATCCATCTTAAAATTACAATAAAACTGGTTATAACTAAGAAATATTAATTTTGGGATAAATTTTACAGCAAATAAAAACTGCATTTAGAAATCTGATTTACTGCAATCTTAAGTTGGAAATACACTGCGGACATGTTTTTCCACGATTTCTTTTTCTTGTTCACGTAGCTTCCGAAACATCGCTTCATCGGAAACAAATATATTAAAATTTTGAAAATCTGGGCATTTAAAATATTGCCGTAAGTTATATTTTCTGTCTACTATGAATTTTTTCCATTTGAATGTTTAATTCATATTTTTGTCAATATAAATATTTACTAGCATATGCTTATAGAGTTTTGAAAATTAAATATTAAATTACTTATTACTTAAAATTATATATTAATTAAGTAAATCATTTAATGTTTAAATGCTTTTATTCGGGGAAATTTTGTTGGCTTTACATTAGCACCTTATATTGAAAATTTTTTTTTTTTCAAATTGTAAAATTCAAATCTACAAATGTATTTTTTTAATAGATTAGTTCAATTTATTTAAAAATAAATCTTTTAATTTGAAAACATCCTTCAAGAAATTTATAAAGAAATCGTTCATATTTCTCATTCTACATTGTAAAATTTTAAAAATTAAGATCTGTAAATGATATAAATTTATTTAAAGAAAGAAAAAATTTATGCCATTGCATAAACAATACTTCCAAAATGATTTTTAATAGAAATAAATTTTGAATTTAATAAAAATCGGCCCTTATTTTAATAATAAAATATGTTTCAGTTTCTTAAGAAAATAATCTTATTAAATGCCTAAAATAAATTTTCGCTACTAAGATAACCGATTGAGAAAATTTCTTTAAATAAAGTTAAGCGATATATCGCAGTAACAGTTAGAGCGATATAACAGTTAGAATGCATTTTTATCTCAGCTCTAGTAATTCCTGATAATCAATGCAAAACTTAGAAAAGCAACATAGAGTGTATCAGTTTTGGGGAAAAATATTTTTAATAATATATATTATTTAACTGAAAATTTCTAATTTTATTTAATATAAATGATTTTATTTGTGTTTTGAAAGAAATTTATTTTGATTTAAGAAATTTGCAAAATATTTTTGTTGTCTATATTACCGTTCTGTTGCTTATCTGCAATTCGCATTGACAATCCTATGGCATAATTTAATTATTTAAACTGAAATCCGATAAAGAGAGAGATTTAATAATTAAGGTCTTCTAGTTTTATGGTATAAAAATGAAATTTTCATAAATTATCAATATTACATTTCGTGATTTAAATTTTTTACAATAAAAATAATTTTGGTTTATATTAATGGTCTGAATGATATAATTTAAAAAGCTTTTAAATACGAAATTTCCCATAAAGTTAGAGTTGTTTTTCATTGGAATTTTTCTAAGATAAAAAAAGGAAATAAAAATATTTCAATTTAATCTGTGGTAAATGAAATGCTTAAAAATATATCATTGTGAAAAATCAGGTGAGTTGATACTAAATTAGGGGTGTAAAATCTTACACTTTTTTTA
This sequence comes from Latrodectus elegans, assembly GCA_030067965.1. Lineage (NCBI taxonomy): Eukaryota > Metazoa > Arthropoda > Arachnida > Araneae > Theridiidae > Latrodectus > Latrodectus elegans. The sequence continues at coordinate 20,401,213 of CM057819.1, forward strand.
TCCAATAAATAGCTAAATTTTGTATAAAGTTAGTATTATAGAATTTTTGAATATTTGTTAAAATATAGAATATGTTCCAAACCTAATGATCCACAATTTGTAGAGTCTTTCATGAATAAGATAATGCGCAATTAATAGGGTATAAAAATGTTTAATTGCTTCATTTTGTTAACAAGTTAGAAAGAATGCATTAAAAAATTTTAAGACATTGTTATGGAAATGTTAAATTATTAAAATCAATTTTATTAAAGTTAAAAATTAATGGATAAATAAATATATCCCGACTTCAAAATTGTTTTATCAGGGTCAAGGCCTAAAGTGTCCATATCTGTTTGCCTAAGAGGGGGTGTGAAAAATATGTCCCGGTTTGGTGGTAAGTTCAAAGCGAAATCCCCTGTGTTTAATTCTCAAGCATGATTGCTACTCAGTTTATGGACCCACTGAAAAGTTGAGTCGATCTTGTCTGAGAATCGAACCTCGGAGCTGTGCGTTGGGAGTGATAAGCCATCAGGCTTAACAATTGTTAAAGTGTGGGTGAATTTTATCATGAAGATTTCTGTTGAATAGAACTCTATAGAGAAATTTGTGACTGGGGAATGTTACTCTGCAATAGAAAAGAAATTAAACCTAAAACTCCATTATAACTTCCAGACTTCCCGGTGAAGATGTTTTCCCAAGTATGCGAATTGCCATTCAAGTACTTTTAACTAATTCTACAACTTCAGTTGCAAGCTGTAAACGTTCATTTTCAGCAAATTAAAATTAATTTCGACGTATTTATGATCTACTGTCAGTCAAAACCGTCTAAGGGATTTAACATTTTTAAGTTTAGAAAAAGAAACATTTGAAATGATCAACTTAGATGAAATAATTGATCAATTCGCTTCAGCATAGACAAGGAAAATGTGTTATGGAGTGCGTTACATTACATTCTAAATAATTACATATCTGTAATACTTATATATAATACTTTTATATCTGTAATATACTTATATCTGTAATATATATTAAATTATTTCAAGATTTAAAATTTTCTATGTGTTTTTAAATAATTGTATCAGTATATAAAATTAATATTTTTTCATAATTAATTCTAAATCACATAAGTCCGATTACTCTTTTGACACTTTTCCCAATCCAGCATAAGTGATTTTTTTTTTAATTAGAATTAAATTTTGTTTAAATTTAAAGCTTAGCCTGAGACTTTAAATTAATATATTTTCGATTATTTTACAGTAAGTACAATATCCTGTTATTATTTATATTGTATTTTTATTACAAGTATACTCTATTTATTATGTATAATATGTAGTTATATTACTGGGCATGACTTTCTCCAGAAACATCTATATCACATAGGGCTTGTGGATTCACCCGACTGCCTTTTATGTAGGGAACATGTTGACATGGATGGTGAGCATCTTTGGAAATGTTCTGCCCTCCAGGAAGCCCGTGTTTCTTCACATTTCAAGACGCTCTCCACTCCTGGAGATACTTCTTTTAATCATTGGACGGCAAGATTTATTATGCTCGAAAGAGCCAACATAAGGACGTAATTTAATATATATATATATATATATATATATATATATATATATATATATATATATATATATATATATATATATATTATAGAGTATACTCTTATTACTTAATACATTTTATTACCATATTTATATTGTATTACCATTTTTGTTTTCAAAGGGCGCGCTAAAAATGTATTGTAGCCGGGGGTCAATTATGCTCACTACGGCACTGTTTCCGAAAGCATAGTTGATATATCCTTATAGGAGAAATGCCAAGCTGGCAGCCGAATGGTTAGCGCTCATGCCTTTGGTTCAACAGTTCGTGGGTTCAAATCCCACCTTGGGCATGGATGTTTGTAGTGGTTCGGAATCCACTTTAAACCGTAGGTCCCGGTCTAATTAGCCCTCATGGGGAAAAAATGAATTAGGAAAATTAGGGATATACTAAGTGCACATAATCTATATGCGTGAAACTGAATTTGAAATGTTTGGGGTTCGATCTGTAGTCTTCTTTGTGTATGGGTGTTAAATTTATATCGTTTAGAATATACTTAAAGTATATTCTAAACGAGTATACTCTATAATATAACTTAAAGTATATTGAGAAAATGTAATTATGACTTTATTCTTCAGAGGGAATCCGGAATTCTTGTAAGAAACTATAATGAAGGGCGCTTTGGGGGGAGGGGGGCTATCCTCTCTGTCTCAAGTTGCTACGACACTCGGTAAAAAATTGTTTATATTAAATCGTTCAGGATTTTATTCTTTACTTTTTTATAAAAATAAGTTATATAAAAAAGATTTTGAATTATATAAGAGTACCATTATATTGATTGAATTTTTCTTAGTTCTTTTAATAACTCTTTAGTGGGGATATCTTTAAATGTATGTTTAATTCCAGTCATTCATTGCAACAAGTGAAAAATTCATGAGCACTTCTAGGAGCGAATGGAATTTGTTCTTCAGATTGGGATGCCATAGCTTTGTGTGTAAGACATCTCTGTGTGGCCTAACAAAGCTATTTTTTCAACTTTTTGCTAAGTTTTTTTTAATTGGATCTTATGACGTGTTTTTTGCTTTGGGAAGCAGTGCACCCGCTATAGCTGGCTGGGTGGATGCCTTGGCATCACTTGGGTTGCTCCACTGTTTCATGAGGGTGAAGGAAAAAGTTTGAATAGATGGCGTGGTTGCCTATTATTATTATTATATATAATTTCATTGCACTTTAAATTTTGTTTCGATTGAGGAAGGAAGTTCTCCCAACCTTACGATGGAACTATAAGTTCCTTTAAATTTCTCGAATGTAATTAATGGTTTTGAATTTACGTATAAATTTTTCAATGTCTGTACCTTCTGAGTTTATTAAAATTGTTTTTCTTGATAATAAATGATCTGTTTACTTTTCTTAGCCGTGTTTTGAATGCACTCTTTCGATTTTAGATATTTAGATTATTGCATAATTTTTTTCAAAAGCAATCGCTTTTATTATGCGTACCCCCACATTTGACGCATCTGGGTGCCATGTGGTACATTGTTTTACTGTGGTTGAACCTCTGCCTTACCGATTTGGGTCCCCTGTAATGCTTCAAATTAATGCCAGAGATATGACATTTTTTAATATTGTATATATATAAAGTGGCACCATCTGGTGACGTGTATATATGTATTGAAAATAAAGAGAGGCATAAATTTGCCGGGATTTTTTTTTTTTTTTTTTATTTATTTTTTTTTTTTTAAGATTTGTCTTCCTAATGACAAGGCTGGCTTAAAAGCCTAATTTAGCTGGATCTTCAGCTATCTTATGACATTCGGTGCTTATTGGTAGTCCTCTAATTACAAATTTTTATCAAAAACAGTTTGTATTTAGTTTAAAAATAATTAACCCAATTTTATTGCAAATAAATAAATAAATATTAAATAATTAAAATAGAATATTAATTAAATCCTATTACAATTAAGATGTGTGTTTAGGAGCCACTGAATTTCAAAGATTTCACTTTTCGAATCCTGTTTAAATCAGATCCTTAATTATCTCTTTTATCGCATTAGACAAAAAATTTAATTATGATCAAAGAAATTATAGTTTTTTCTATGTGTGTGCATAGATAGTGACAGTTACCTGGTAATTATCTCGGGTAAATGAAATTGTTACCGACATTGATGAAACATGAATGTGACCATTTGTAACATCCGACTTTTCTCGAGAATCTTTCATCAACTGTGTTCTAACTATTAAATATTTATGAATTATCTCCTCCTCCATCATTTCGGAAATTCTATTTTATTACTGGATAGCAATGCATTCGATATGAAAAACACTATTTTCACAAATTTTGGTCTAGAACATTAAAACTTTTTTTTTTTTTTTTTTTTTTTTTTTTTTTACGTGCTAGAGTTTTGATGTTTGAAAATTAAATAAGGCTTCTCCATTCCAATTAGCAAAATTTATTTGCTTCTCTTTTTAACATTTCAGGAACAGTTTCAATTATAAAAGTTGTAAAGTACAGAGATCCCTATTTTTAATCATAAGAGATTTTTTTCTTATTATTTATTTTATAAATTATAATTAATTGAACAGTATTAATTAATTATTTAAATAATTTTAAAGCATTATCTATACTTTTAAATTATAATAAATGACTTTTGCGAATGTAGATTAAGAAAGAAAAAAAGCCATTTCACTTTTCATCAGAACTCAAATCGGTGATTTTTTTAATTCACTGCAAATTCTATTATAAGCTCTACTACACTCTAGCTTGAAAGAATATATACAGCAAAAATCAGCTATGTTTCTAAAACAAGAAATGATATTTCCATGTTAATGTGAAATAATTTAAAATTATCTATCTCTCTATTACTGTATCTATACATTCTTTAATGATAATAATTTATAATCATTGATAAAATAAAAATTCTGGACCTAATATGTAACATTTAATAAAATAAGGTTAATTAATTTAATTCATTCATTTACTTTCATTTAGAACAACTAGCCAAATTTAATCCCTTTACTAACCACATTAAAAACTCAAATTTCTTTTTGTGTCTATGTCCCTATTTCAAGTTTATTCTATTGTGGGATATTTTTTTTCCACACTTCCTACATGTTGACCTTTACTTAAAATTAAAGTGGAACAAGGTTTATATGCGTACATGTTTTAACTCAAAGGATTCGATGCTGTGGGTTACTGATGTTAAGATTAGACGAAGTTCAAAAATCATTACAGCGAGGAATCGCCGGTGCGAAAACAGGTCGTAGGCGATTCATGGGTCGCTGAGTCAACGCGTGTTTTAAACTCCGATTCCACTTTCAGAATTTAATGAATTAAACTATAGAACAATTCTCTCGCATCCATTCAAACATCTATTTATTCCTTTTAAAGGATCCGTACAATGAAATATATTCAAATAAAAAATGGAATAAGTTTCGAATATTAAAATTACAAGCATCAAAAGATAAGTTCTGCTAAAAAAGAAAAGAAAAGCGTGCTTCATTACAGAATTCATTAAATCTTAAGTCATGATAGAAATACTTTATATATATATATATATATATATATATATATATATATATATATATATATATATATATATATATATATATATATATATATTATTTGCAGGGTTTCAAATGTGTTAGAAAATCATTTGGGGAGGGAATATTTACCACTCTTCCCTTTTTTGGAAAGACATTGATGATAAGGAGACTCGTAGCCATTTTTAAGTAATAGATAAAGAATAATAAAAATAATGCAACAGACCCAAACACCAAGTGACAAAAAATACTGGTTCGCAATGTTCTTTTCAGTTTCTATGACGAGCAAGAATTAATCATGTTTGCTACTCCGGATTTCACATGTAGCTTTAAATTATTCGACAGAAGGGGGATTCATTTGTAGTCTGGAAATAAATTGAATTTTCCACAAGCATTAAACTGGTGTGTCATAGAAAACACAAAATTATTGCATTTATAGGAAATTTATAACTAATTTAGGATAAAGAAGATAACTTTTTAACTATATATATATATATATATATATATATATATATATATATATATATATATATATATATATATATATCGCCGGCCAATGGCGGAGTAGTTATCATCCATAACTTCGAAGTAGCAGGTCTCGAGTTCGAATCCTGATTCAGGCATGGATGTTCCTTTCTCTCGGTGTATATTTCTTTAACCCATCACTTTCAGGACGAAGACTGTACACTCACTGTGTATAAGATGCCATCACCTTCGCCTATTATATAGCGCTGAATAGGTGTATCCTAAGGACATTAAAAAATGGTATGCGCTAAATTTTTATCAGAGTTGCATTAGACTTTTGAAAAGGAGTTTTATTGTTCAAATTCTTATAACTAGGATTAAACGATTTATCCTCTGTCAGCAGCTGATATCCAATAAAATGTGTTTTATAACCTTCATTTTATATACATTCTATGTAACATTATTTTTCATTTAGATTTTATATATATATTAATATATATATATATATATATATATATATATATATATATATATATATATATATATATATATATATATATATATATATATATATATATATATATATATATATATATAAAGAATGGGATACGTGAAAATGGCACGACACAGAAGATGTGGCTGTCATAGGTCAATGACTGGTTTTCCACCGCATTCACGCAGAACATGTTGAATAAGTTCTGCAGCAGATTTGTATTTTTAATTCCTTCTTTTCGTAACTTCATTATAACTTTATCAAAAATAAGAGAAAAAAAGAGAGAAAAATAAGAGAGAAAAAAAAGCCGTCCAACTTGTCTAGTGGTCAGCGTGCCTGACTACGGATAGGGAGGTCCTGGGTTCGAATCTCGGTTCAGGCATTGATGAACTTTGTCTCTCTCTATCCTGTCTTTGCCCTTTCCTTGTGTGTGTGAATGTAAGTATGAATGATGCCTACCCTATGGCATGTGTGAGGGTGCGATAGTGGCCCACCCCTGTAGTGCATCCGGGGAAACGCCTCGGCGGCTAAGAGGTCTCTGTGTCTGGCCGGTTCCTTGGTATCAGGAAACAATAGATTAATAGACTCTGTTGCAGTTATAACTGTCTGCAATCTGCCATTGGGAAAAAAAAAAAAAAACTTTATTAAAATTTTTCGAGAAAAATTTGTGAGTTTACAAACATGTGCAAACAAATGAAGGAAAATCATGTAAAATCGCATTCAAAATCGATCATCTTAGAAAATTTGATGAAAGTAAGTAAATTGAAGAGGAGAAACAGTTTGTTTATAAAAAGGCGAAAGAATGTTGTTTTTGATACATATTTCAAACGTGCGTTCATTTACATGTAAAACTGATTTACGAAAAAAATTATAAAAAATGTTTAACTTTGGTCCGTCAAGCACTAACTTTTGCGATACAATCTACAAATCAACACATTAGCAAGGTTCAATTAGATTCTGTTATTTTGTGGTCTGTACGTTCCCTTTAATGAAACTGCAACAGAAGTTTCATTGAACTACAGCTTATAACCATAGTAACATAGAGTTAAGATTAAAAATGCTCGTATTAAATCAAAAGTAAATTCAAATGTATGTTATCTTTTGTACAATATTTCTGTTAGAACCATACAGAGCTTTGAAAGTATAATTTTTTGTGCCAGCAAACATAACCAATATCGTCACAGTAGTAATCTCTGCTGCATGCAATTGTCAGACAGATAAGGAACGCAGGTTTTACTCTATTTTCTTATCTAATTCATATCATATCATAATGTATCGGTAGATAGAATTTTCTGTCATTCATTATCCATTTAAATTCATAATAAAAGAAGCATTTAAACTTCCTCTCTGATGGAAAATTTATTCATCTAAAGCTCGAATGATAGTTCAGATTGCGAAAATTATTTCTTAGCGAACAATTGGATAGCTTATTATTCTCATATCTAGTTAAACATTTTTATAACTTCATGTTAAATTTAGAATGTTATACAATGGAATAAATACATGCGAAGCATTTGTTACTCACATCTTGTTCTTCCTTCAGAATTCATTTTACTAATTTTTAACACAGGTTTTTTTTTATTAAAACTATTTCTGCTGAAAATCTCTCTTATCCTGTGCAGGTTCTATCACCAGAAGCCATCAAATGTTTCATTGAAGCTGTAGGAGAGCAAGCAGCAACTTCAGAATGGATGATTACAGTCCCGTTTTCTTTTGCAACTCTCTTATGAGTATTTTTCATATGATTGAAAAGGACCGCATAAAACACATTTCACGTAGAAAATAAAAAAAACATACGAAATAAATAGGAATTGCTTTTTTAAAGCAAAATCAGGGCACGAGGCTGCTGTATTTAGGATAGAGATATCGCGATAAAGAAAAGCAGAAAAGCGAACTTAACGAAAAAAAAAAACGTACATATTTTGATGAAAGGTTAATAGATACAGCGTTTAGAAAAATGAAATAGATCATTAATAAACTAGGAATTTGTAAGCACTGGTTATGGAAGTATAGTTTGTATACTGGAGTAACATTATATATGTAATGTAATTGGCAGACGCAATACGTATGTAATGTGATGAAATACATCTGAAAAATAGAAAAACTAAATGGCTAATCAAACTATTTCATTTTTATCTGATCGTTTCTTCAGTTATGTTCCGATTTGATTGAAATATTCATATTCCGCACGAAAGAAAACTACACAAAAACAGGTTCTGATATATATAACGTTTTTTTCTGACTATGCAGTGAAATTTTCTTTCCCCTAGAAGTACATTTTGTGCCTTAAGAGTTCTTCCAACAAGGCTATAATTTTTTTGACGAATCATTGATAATTCTGTCGAGCCTGTCATTTCCCTGCTTATTAAAAGGAATTACATTTTGCAGCAATTTTATGTTTTAACAAACTGAACTTCTTAAATGAATTTTTTATTTCTTTTGACTTATTATAAAACCTCTACAGGTTAAATAGATATTTTACTCATATAAATAGTTAATTCCAACTTTGGAGTAATTAAATGTTTTGTTTACATCGATTATTTTACTATTATATTATTTATTAAAAATCATTTAATAAATACAGGGGTATATATTGTTCCAAATTATGATTTCAAATTTAAAGGTAGGTTGCAAGTTATAGTTATTATGCTGAGTAACACTTGTTTTGAAAGAATGTTATCTAAGCTAAAACCGATTAACAATGTCAACGTTGAGATTGAAAAATATAACAAATTTTGTAACCGATGGTAATTGTACGCAAAGGGAAGTCTTTGCAATTGATTGAAATAGTAACATGGATTTAAATATCGAGAGCGATATACTTCTTCCCAAATGGCAAAAATTTCCTCTAAAATGTAACTTGAAAAGGTCCATGTGATGTTTTGGGAAATGCAACTAAAAATATATGCAATGTTTTCAGTGTAGTTCAAATGAGGGTATTATTTTATTACATTATTTTGTCAACTTCCATTCTAGAGATTTGATTTCAAAAACGAAATGAGAGCAAGACTTTGGTTAAAAATTTTCATTAGAAATATTGGAATAAATTCCATCAGCTCGGTTTACTGTTTACTTCACAGCTGTCTCAGGAATGCTGATCACCCAATCAAGTTTTGCCGCTGTGTCTAGAGACATCAAGAAATCAGCAAGTACTTCACATTCTCAGTTACCACAAGTTACGGCTAAAATTTAGCTTTTTGATATTAGCAATAAGAAATGCTTATTCTGTGTGTAGTAAAATTGACAAATATTATTCATCACATGAATTTTTTTTTTTTTTTAACCAAACGATTACTGAGGATTCAAATGTTCAGGGCTGTAATGCGCAGAAGGAAAACGTATGAAAAGCGGCGATCACAAATGTATTATTTTCTTACTTAGTAATACAAGACCACATTTGGTAGAGAAAAAAATTCAAGTACTTTGAGGTAATGTTTTTCATATTCACTTTACAACTGTCTGTCCTAAAACACTTCCTTGCAGAAGTTCTGAATGGAAAAACTTCAATTCCAAAGAGCAAGTCAATGAAACTGAAAATTTCGGAGAATCTAAACCAGCTTATTTTACGAGGAAAGAATCGTCAGCAAGAAAGCAGTCATAGAATAGTGAGAAAGACAGTTAATATATACTGCCCGACATTGTGCAATATCAAGAAGGAGTGACCAGAAAATTATGCTAATTTCAGAATAGACACATTTTACTGAATTATGCAAATGATGTAAAACACGCAACTCTTCAACGTACGTAGGATAAGATACAATGTGAGGAACCGGCAGCAGAATGGTTGCAACAAGGAACGTTTTGCGAGGTACCGATGCAGCCAGAGTTACGTCTGCACGCGTGTATCAACGCACCCGACGAGAGGCGGTGACGGCCCCGCAAAGCATGTCTACTGAAATTCTGCAGCACCCTGGATTCTCCCATATAGAGCATAACCATTTGCCGACGACTGTTACTTGTTACCTGCGCTCATGGCGTCTGTTAAGTAGACTGCCATGGACCCCACAGCATAGACGCCAATGTCCGGAATGGTCCGGATTAGAGCGACGTGGACGACGGAGTGGCACAGGATCGTCTTCTCAGATGAGTTATGCTTTTGTTTCGTCAGAGATAGTCGCCCCGTACGAGTGTGGCGTTGACGTGGAAGCAGGTCCAATCTTGTAGCAATTGTGGAACGCTCCACAGCGCGACAACGTGGCATTATGGTTTGAGGCGTCATTGAGTTAGATTCCTGGTCATCTCTAGTTTATATTCAGAGCACTATGATAGCCCAACGTTACGTATCTGTTGCGCTGCAGCCAGTGACAGTCCCCTACTTTCAGGGGTTAACTAATGACCTTTATCAGTAGGATAATGATCGACCGCACATTGCTCACATAAGCCAAGGTGCCCAGCAAGGTGTACAGCTGCCTTCCTGGCCACTGTGCACGTCAGATCTCTCACCAATCAAACACGTTTGGGATATGACTGGACGCCAATTTACAGACGTTGCAGTTGTTTCTTTCAGAAGACGGACTTTGGCAAATGAACTGCCATTCCTCGTGACGCTATCCGTCACTTACTCTGTACTTAGACGTGTTACTTCGTGTATCTCAGTCCACGGAGGTCCTACAACCTACTGACCCGACCCTGTTTTCTCTTTGTATTATGCAAATCATTTCGAAATACAAATCGCTTATTGTTCGTTGCTGTCTCTCTCTGTTTGCTGAGCTGAGTTTCGTCACTTTCTGGCAATTTCTTTAGGATAGCATTTTCAATGTTGGGCAGCGTATCTCTGTTTCTTAATGAAAACAAAGTAAAGTCTGATATATATATATATACACATTTAAGAAAATGAAACCATTATTTGACTTGACCTTGCATTTCTATGATCCATATTTTTTTACTTACAACTTACCCACATTTTTTACTAACATTTTTTTTTATTAATAGCATTTAATTTCATTTTTAAATATTTTTTTAAGTACATAAGATCATTAGATATAAAAAAAAATTTTAGAAGAAAAATATGGGAAAAAATTTTTTCCTTTTCAGAAAATTCTCATTTGGATATTTTGGTGAAGAAAGTCTTATTTATTCGGAAATTTTCATCTACACATTGGAACTACATACGCGATAATTATATCCATTGTAATTAACATAATTAATTAAATTAACATATTAACATAACATCATAAAGGGGGTTTCAAAAAAAATCTTCATTAGAGTATGTGAAATACAAGTTATGACAACAATTTTTTTGAGTGATTGATGACTAAAAATGTGGATATCTTGTTTTAATCCATCAGTGGAAAAAAACCAAAACATTTTCTATACACTCTGATTGCTTATAAAAAACAGTGTATGTAAATAAACACACTGTATATTGATTATTATTTTCTTAATTCAGAATATATATATTTTAATTGAGCTAATAATTTTTTTAAATGTATGTTTAAAGGGACATTCTTAAAATAATATTTATCTAAATGTCGTTTTACGAAAATAATTTTTTGGTACGTAATAAGTAAATGTCATTTAACAAGCAGCCTAGCCATTCTTATATCTGGGATGAAAATGGCCTCATTTGTGACATGGTATCACTCAAAATACAGCAAAATAATTATTTTGCTTCATTTCGATTGATATTTTTATTTATTTTACTGAGGGAAAAAAATGATTAGAAACCAAATAAAGGGGGTTTTCCTCTTTAGCATCAAATATCGTAACATTTAAATGGATTATGGAATAAGTAACGAGAAAAATTTTTTTAATTCCAAATGAATTTAGGAATAATATCTTAACTAGAAGAAGAATTTTTCAATGCAAATGTCTCTTACTACAATTCGTGAGCGATTTTTAAACAAAGAGTTCATCGCGTATTGTATATGGAGGTGATAATACTAGAAAAAGAATACTAAAATATTGTTTATATGTCAGTAGTATACTATATGTTACAGAGGATATTATTATTTCATGGAGTAAGCCTATTCGAAATTGCTCCAGGGAAAGTTGGGATGGGGGTATAGTCGTTCTGGTGCATTTTATCTGTCTGTTGCAGAAAATAGCATCAAGCTGTCAATTGACAATAGCACTAAATGTTTTTGGGCAGAGACAAATTAAGATTAAAAAGAAAATCACACTTTTTTGTTCAATTATAAGGCTCATAAAAAATCTTGAGTTGCGCATTTTTAATCCAATGTTAAACAACTTCGAATTGTTTCTAGGGTCACAGAACAACGGGATTTCTGGATGCTTGAAGAGATCTGGACTTGGCTCAGACCGCAAAAGAATAACATTTTTAATCCTATGTTTCCAATTTTAACTCTGAATTGACGCAAATCATTAGAAAACACTTTTCTGCTTTCAACACAAGGGATCAAACATTTCCCGCTGGGAGCAGCGACCTTCAGGAAACAAAGAAAGGGCATTCTTGAAATAAGGTCATTGTTTCTCCTACATTGATGCTTGTTTTTGTTCGGTGGGTGACGGTAACTCTTTACACATGAATGCTAATACACGGCTCATATTTTAAATTCACTACCAACATTCCCGTTTTGAGTAGGATATGATGATGATGTAGGTGCGAAAATAAATCGTAGTATAAAAATCTTTATACTGTTTCCAGCAAAATTGTCTTCTCACAGAGAGAGGGGGAAGAATTAGATGGGTCTGAGCAACAGAAGGTCTTCGAGGAAGATGGGGAAAGGCTATGGGGAGTCGTTTCAGTTGCGCTTCATTTAATCTTCTATCCAAAGATTATTACGCATGTATGCAATCGCAGATTATAAAAGGCGCCCATTAATGTACATGATTCCCTTCATTAAACTTGTATCATTTTAATGAAGGGAATAATTTCTTACTTTTTCGCGAAGCCTGTGGAAGTTGTGCTGGGATGGCTCCGATTCATTGCTGGATTTGTTTAGGAAAATTCAGATTTGCTCACATTTCAATTTGTACAAATATGAGTCTAAATTTTGTATGTTTCGAAGTGAGTGTTCCTAATTTCTGTGGAGGGAATTATATTGAGGCAAAATTTAGTTCTTTGCAAAATGTATATTTTAATTACCATTAATCATCTCATAGAAGTTTTACATTTTAATCTAGTATATCAAAATGATATAGTGAAAATATTTTCGTGCTTTCCTGTTAAAAACATTATCCAAATTTTATTAACAGGGAAAAACAGGGTTGAAACCACCCATTTTGTTTGATTTATTGATATTGAGGCTGATATTTATCCCCTAAGAATTAAATCAAGAATTCGATATTAGTGTAGTAGTATATTTTTTTCTCTCTAGAATTAAAATAGCTACAAATAAAATCCTTAAGTTTAAAATATTTGATTGAATTTTTACTCATTGTTTTTATACTAAATTTTTTCTTAACTCATTTTATGCGCAATATTCGTTAATAAACAACATTTAAGGGACTGCATTTCGTGCAAAGCAAAGTTTATCTTATTTTGAAGTTGATAATCTTAAAAATTATTTTTCGTTTAGGATGTGTAACTTCATTCATTTTATTTATGAATAAGGAAGTTACAGTCGACCAGATGAAGAAACATTTTTGATACCGCACTGTTCGCCTCAAAATTATAACATAGGGTTAAAAAAATAGAGCATTCATTCGAAAGGTTATTACTTTGAATCGATCTTTGAAGTTTTTATTATACGTATCAATAACAAAAATAATTTAATACATCTAAATGCAGCGTTTAAGAATATATACTTATTCTGCATTTATTGTTTGTTTTTGTAAGATTTACTGGTGCAAGATCCAATATTGGATATGTCTGTATCGTACAATGTTTAAAACTAAAAGTAAAATTCCTGTGATAAAAGACTAGTCAAATATATAAGATGCAATAGATAAAAATTCAAGAAAAGTTTATGTAAATGATTAAAATAGATAAAAATTTAAATGGAATTCAAACAACCAATTGTTCGTAAGAATGCAAACAAATTTGTATGTGGCTTAAACCCAATAAGATCTGATAAAATTAAGTTTGTAGTACTATAAAACTTTAAGCGTAAATCATTGAAATTAGGCCAAACAATTAAAATGTAATGTGAGTGTGATTCACAAAACCGATATTGCCCATCAGTCAAAAGCTTATGGGATTAACCACCTGAAATAATTAAAACATTATATTCTCTATTGATGGTGAAACATTTTATTAATGTAATTACAAAGTGTTGATCATTAGAGGTTGAACGTACAATGCATTTAAAACATGATTTCTTAATTTATATTCATATACTAAAATTATTTTTTTATAAAAAATGGTAAATGGTACATTTCACATCCATTACACAAATCAGAGCAATCTGAGATAAGAATAAGTGCTTGATTGTATGTTTAGTATGTCCAGTGCGGAGACGTGTAAATTTAACTTCAACTCTTCGCATGCAAGCAACTGGGAATGGATGAGTGCGAAAAGACTTATTATGTTGTTCGTCTGCACATCCCAAATTTTCTGCCATTGAAAGGAAATAAAATCTTTGACAATTTGTTTCATTTCAAAAAATGTTAATAATTTATGTAAAAAATCAGTAGCAATTTTAGCAGCATTATCTGCAAGTTCATTCCCAGCAATGCCAACATTATTTGGAACCCAATAAAACAAATCCTTTATTTTTCAATACATTTAAAATATCTAATATTTCCACAATAACTGGATGATATTTGTCGTTAAAGTGGTCTAATTGCGTGACCACACTCATGCAATCTGTATATATACAGTATTTTCAATAAGAATTGGATTGCATTAGCTCTGAAGCACACAAAATAGCAATAGTTTTGGCTGTGTAAACAGAACATGCTGTATGAAATTTATAGCTACAAACTGTATTTCCAATTACCACAGCCAGCATGATCACTTAATTTTGAACCATCAGTATATACAGGAATGTAAGAGGAATTTTCAGAATAAATGTGTGAGAACATTTACTGTAAAATAAGGGGAGATGTGGTTGATGTACTATATCCAGCAAAGGGATTGATTATATTGACATTAGGGATGTTCCAAGAAGGAAAATTTTGAGCATCTTAAATTTGGACTTGTAAATCCCATAACTCAGATAAAGACAGAAGTGAGTTTGTAAGCTCACAAAATGGTAGTATATATTATGTGATCTTACTTATACATCCTTCTTAAAGGGAAACAAACAATCATCGATCTCAAAGGGTGTTGTGATGTTGATAACATTTTAAAATAATAATATAGAGGCAGTCACGTTTATGTCTCATATTAAGAAGGTAATTGCTGCATATTATATAAAGACTCTAAACAGGAGAAGTTCGGAATGCTCCAGAACAGATTCGTAAAGTTGAGTGATGTACAGGGTCTACTTTGCGCAATACAGATGATCTGACTGGACCAAAAACTACGCTGTCATAGTCAGTTCGAGATAGAATAACTGATTAGTACACACGGAATAATGCTTTACGATCTGCGCCCCAAGAGGTATTACAGAACACTTTGAGAATATTTAGTGACATTTCACACCTCTTGCGTAAATCTAAGATTTGTGAAGTTAACTTTTTGTCAAACTTAGCCCAAAAAACGATATCTGATGAACTACAGGAATAGTTGTGCTTGATATCTTAATTTCTGGATCAGAATAATGGCCAGCTTTTCAACAAAAATGAATACAATTACTTTTGGAAAAAGATAAAGTGTGTCCATTTTTTTTAAGACACTTCCCTGAGGAACTCCCTCAGATTAGATAAATAGATTGGATAAAACAGATCCTACACAGACATTAAAAAATACCAGAGTTTAAAAAGTTCTGAATAAAAATAGGTAAATTCCCCCTGAAATTAAAATTATATAGAGTTTGTAGAGTTCCATGTCCTATCATAGGCTTCCTCTATATCAAAAAAGAAAGCTACCAAACGATGTTTCTCTGTACAAAGGCATTCCTAATTTGTGTTTCTAGGAATGCAATATTGTCTAGAGTGGATCTACCTTTCCAGAATCCACTTTGATAAAGTGATATGTACTGATTGTCTTCAAACATGTAAACATGTTAATCCAAATCCCAACACGCTTTCAATGTATCTCTGAAGTGGCCTCCACCCTTATCGAGTTACTCGGCATATATTACATCGTTTGATCGAGGATTGATGAGCTGAGAACCACGATTCACTTCCCGTTCACCTGAGGTAGGTGTAAAAGTAATGGTTTGGTTAGTCTCTGAGAGCCTCCTTTCCATGGTCTCTACACACAGGGGTCATTTAAGCCCTAGGAGAAGCTAATACAGAGGGTATTAACACATTTTTAGAACGATTTCGCGGCCGTTTAATTAATGTTTAAAATTGAAAAAGATTATTTTTTTAAATGTTCGATCTGATATCCTTTTCTCTTGACTATAAGTCTGCATCGTGATTTCCATGATAGAAGAGCTTTTCGCAATATTTCCAGGGGTATTGCTCTCCATTCCTCTTCCACTATTTTCCAGCGTTCATCTATCGTGGTGGGTTTGCGTTTAGAAAGAGCCTTTTTTAACAGATCAAAGGCACAATAGTCCATAGGTTAAACGTCAGGAGACTTTGCAGAGATATGTTGAAAATGTATGCATGCAATATCTGTATTAGTCATCATTTTTTCAAGCAATGCAGTGGTAGTTTTCGAAGTATGACTTATAGCTTTGTCTTGATGAAGTTTCTCTCTTCGAAAGTCACTGGGATAAAGAAGTGGAATTTCTTTTGTAAATACTGGGCGTAAAGCCTTCTCCTGATTGCACGATGAGTTGATTTTAACATTTCTTTCCACTCATCTCATTTTTAATTTCCCATTGTAGGAGAAACTTGCGGCAATCCTTAACCCCTTACTGAAACTTTCTTTACATTGAAGGAAATGGGTTTGTACATTTTTTTCTCCTCCTTTTCTATAGTAAAGAGACCTTTTTCTGTAACACAGTCATTTAGGTAAACCCATGCTTCATCAAGGGTTAAAATGGTTTTCCATTTATCTCCTGCTAAGTGGTTTTCATACAGGATTCTACAAAATGTTTTGCGTTGAGCCACATGACTCGGCAAAAGCTCGTGAACATTGTTTTTTAGCATTTTCAAGTTGTAAATACTGATTTATTATTTTATTTATTGTTGCTACAGATGTATCTAAAAACTTTGCAATTGATTTCTGCGTTGGCGGATTTTCTCTTGTTAAAAGCGATTTCACTTTAGAAACATTTGAAACAGTACGTACCTTTTAAGGATATTTGTTTAGAGTCTTCTTTCTATGTAGAAATAATGATTGAGAGTTTTTACGTGTCCGATTAATAATATTGCTTATTTTGCACTTATAGAAATTTAATATCAGACATTTCACAACGTTTTTGAATTCTGGAATAAGAACGTTTAGCGCAAAAACATATCCTTCAGTTCACAGCATGTTTATATGTGACATTTTGAAAGAAGAATAAATTTAAAAGTAGCAGATATTTCTCATTTCAAATAATAAGCTGATGCCAAAAATTTTTATTCTAAAACATTTACTTTTTTTTTTTTTTTTTTTTTTTAATTCGTTATCGAAATTGTTCTAAAAATGTATTAATACCCTCTGTAGCAACAAGGGGGGGGGGCGATTGTTACTCAAGGGGTGCTCTCAACCTTTTATAAGGCGAGGGAAGGGAAGGATATCACAAGGGTATATGTATCACAAGGGAGGGAAGAAAGAAAAAAAAGCAAAGAAGAATTTGAGAAGAAAAGAAAAAGAGGACAGATCACTGGGGTACCTCGGGATCGTGACACCCGTGTTTACCTAAAAGAAAGTAAGCACCTTGAGGAGATTCTGCATTCAATATTCTATACAGAATAACAGTTACTTTCGCGATTATCATTCTAATTTCTGTATTTGGATTACTTTAACAGAAAATAATAATTGACATTGAATATTATAAAGAGCTAAAAAATGTAATAAAAGAAATTTTAATTCAGGCAACCATAAATCTATTTTTTATTCAAATATTACCATAAATAGAAAAATTTCGTAATAATCTTAAGTGAACAATTAAAGCTAACTTAATGTACATAACTAAAAAATTTTTTAAATAACAAAATATATTTACGCTTTTAATTATATCTTAATAATCTTTTTAAATTAAAATTTAACCTTTTAAAAAAATAATAACTTTGAAATTATAATTTAAATTGATTACGTAAGAATTCATATGCATTTATTTATTTCTCTCAGAACAATCAAATTCATCAGTTTATTAAATCTAACATAATATTATATATTATTTATTTTGTAAAAGAGCAAATTCTTTTTGGTTTCCGATGATGATATATGGATAATGAAAAATTTGAAGCTTTAATTGAGTCAATTATTTTTTTAATTAGTAAATCAAATGTTTGCAGTCACACAAGTTTTAATTTTACAATCTCTACTATGGAGTGACTACGACTCAGTGACTTACCAGTAATATTAATGTTTAAGAGAGAGAGACTTAATGGAAGAATCTTTTCTCTATTAATATTTTTAGGAAAAAAATTAATTTCTGTAGATCTACATTTGTCTATCTAAATTAAAATTAAATATTATGAAGCAATTTGAATATATTATTAATATAGTAATAATTTCATTATTGTTAATTATTAGAAAGCTTTGTCGTTTTTAATGTGTCTTCCGTAATAGAATATTTAATTAACATTAATTTATAAGTTAAAAAATTCAATATATATATATATTGAAAAATATTTTAAGTTTTTTAAAACTGTTTTGACACATCTAAAGGATACAAATAATTAAATGTGCTTTAAAAATCCATTCATTTGCTGAAATAATCTATATATATATACTTTCTATAATATATAATTCAATTCATATCAAAGAGAGTCTGAACGAACAGATTCGTTAAAGTTCTTGAATAAGATTTTAAATGGCAGTGCTTCATTTCAATCAATATATTTTGCATACATTTTTCTTATTTAAGTTTGGCTTTATTTTGTCTTGATTTAATGAGAGTTTGAAAACTTAAGTGAAACTCAGAAGAAAATTTTTTTCCATATATTTAAATGATATCGAATTATTTCATTGTTGTATTTAATATTTATTTTAATATTATTCACGATAAAGCATGCCTTCATTATTATCAAAATAATTTTATAAAATTTTTTATATTAGTAAATGTTTTTAATTTTATGTCAGTACAGGGATTGAAATACAAAAATAGTAATCCAACATTTAAATAGAATATTAAATAAACAGCTTTAATTCTGAAAAAAAAAATGTTGTTTTAAGCCTGTAAAATATTGAAAATTTTCTCATTGATATAATAAGTTTATCAATTTTTTAAAATTTATCTCAGCTAATACAAAAATTTTCTATTAAGCATTCTAATAAACTACACCTATAAAGTTTAAATTTGCTAAAATGACACACACATTTACTCTTTAAATTTTAAAATAGTCACAACTTTTTACATAATAGTATTTTTCAGGTAATATAATTGTGTTAACCACTTAAAAATTATCATTCTTTTTTTAAATAATATTTCTCTTATTCAGGTAAAAACTACAGTTTTCTTTTGTATAAAATAGCAGATTTCCTGCAAATAATAATAGCTTTTCCTTGTAAAAATTACAGTTTTCTTCCATAAAAAATTACAGTACTACTAATCAAAAAATTAGTTTTTAACAGGTGATCCAGCTGCCAGTTTTTAACTAAACACCGAACATTTTCTTACCGTGTAGATAGAAATAAACATGCTCTACTGATACAAAAAGTAGCGTAAATTAGCAAGCATTTTAATAAAAAAAAGTGCAACACTCTATGTTTCTATATCCTAGATTACTTTAGACTAGCATGTTGAGAGTGTTTAAGTGAATCTTCCTAAGAGATTAACATCTCTATATCTGTAGAAATTTGGATAAGGAGGTGCCAAATCAGGTGTTGAACTTGTCAATTGGTAATACTTGAAAAGGAATTTCTCCTCTAATCACATAAATAATTTCAATTTTTTAACTAGCTAGGAAAGACGTTAAGGGGAAAATTGTCCCTCTCGGATGCAGAAGAGCGTGAGTTCGATACCAGAACCCAAACAAAGATAATCAAAAATCAAGCTGTGTTCAACTTTTTTAAAATCCCTCCTTGATATTGCAAAGCTGACAATCTATAGTTGGTGCTTTTGGCCTTGACCTCAACAGTTCGTGGGTTCGATTCCTCTTTCACACTTTGTGGCTGCAATGGTTTTTAATTTGCTTTAAACTATAGATTTTAGTTAAATGAGCCCGCGCTGCGAACTTGCCCTGATGTTGAGAGGGGAGTGGCCTCATTCAAAGCGAACGAGCCCCCCTCCCCTCCAGAGAAATGTTTTGAGAAAGAAATAATTTGAAACAAAAATCTTTGTTGCTGGTTGATTTGATGGAATCAGTCGGCAAATGCAGAGCCTCAATTAGTGCGGGCTAGGTGGAAGAATCACTGTGTGCGCGCATTCATCTTCAACTTTACGACTCTACTTTGAATTCAGTACAAACAAGGCGAACTTCGGCACAAAGTCCGAAAGAAACCCTGCTACAGGAGTTCCAGATTCTCTTTCCATACTTGCATTTTTCTTTTCTTCGTCTAATGAAAGTGATATAGCAAAAAACAGTATATTTAAAACGAAACCAAACTAATTTCATGAAAATATTGCCCTTTATTTACTCTGCCGAGGTAATCCTTTGGCTTGAAGTGAATTTCGGACTACTGCAAATAGCCACTAGCCAAGCATCGAACTCACGGAGTGTTGAAAGGAAGCACCGACCACTCAGTCTGCATATGTACAATAAGTTCAGAAAAGCACTCTGCCCACTCCGCATAAGAAGTTGAGTCTTAGTGCATTTAGTATAAAAACGCATCGTTCCGAAACAATTGCAAAGTTAGCGCTCCAGTAAACCTTGCGATCATTTCAGCGGCGGACGCCTCTCTCCTCTCTCTGCGGTGAGTTCAGTTCCTCTCTTCACTTTTCTTCCCCTACGAAAAACGGCTCGAATTTTTAAATGAGATGATGCGGAATATCGTTTATTATTGATAGGAGCTAAAAAAATTGTCATATATGATAAATATAAATATAAAATAATAATAATATAGTATTTAAGTAGTATAATTAAATATATATATATATATATATATATATATATATATATATATTTATACATATATGTATGTATATATATATATATGTATATATATAAGTCCAAATTTTTTATTTAATTGGTACTTAAAATGAAATGTATTAGTTTCCCAAATATCGTGGAGTATGTCTGAAAAGTTTCTTTAATGAATAAGAAATTGTGTTCTCGTGAGCGTTGCAAAGCGTAAACATAGCTTTCACGCACTTTCGCTCACTACAAAAAACTGTAAATTTTATTTTATTCTAGATTGAATGATTATTCCATTTTTTGTTTTTTAAAAAAAAATGATTGTTAAGGGAAGAAATTTTCTTCAAAAATCCCATAAACGGTAAATACGTTTAAGAAAAAAATAAAATGAATGATAATATGCAATTAAATATGGAGGAAATGATTGAAAATGGAATCTTTACACACAGATTTTTAATGACACTAGAAATCGCTAGATGTATTTGATGTGCTTTTATTATTAGTTTCATTCTTACCAGCACTGGAATTCAGCGAAAAAATAATATATTGACAAATGTTGCAATTTAATGATCGCACTCACGTTTTAAAATTTTTGCACACACAAAATTTAAATTTATGATTAAAATACTGCAATAGGAATAGAGTTTTCTTCTATTGTTACGATGAAGACAAAGGTTAACTACACTATTGTTTTCCCTTATATTTTAGAGGAAAAATTGCAACATGTGGCGACATAATAGTTTGGCAAAAACGGTCAACAAGATAATACTTATATATCCTTGTTATGCAAGCCAAATTTTTTTGAGATTTCTATGCTAAAGTAATAATTTTTTTTCTGAAAAAATCAAAATTACTTCTATTTAAAGTAAAAAAAATAAATAAATAAATAAAAATAATAAATACCTGCAAAGAAATTAGAATGAAATGCTAAAATAGCTAAACATTACTTTAAATTCCTTAATTTAACAAGAACAAAAACGTTATTTAAAAAGGAAAAGTTTAGAATATGTAATATTATAAAAAATATCCATCCCATAATTGTTAACTTTTTATATCAGGAATAAGTAAATCTAAATGTAGTCAAACAGAAATATTGGAACATTAAACCAAATTCTTTTCAAAGGGATATTGTTTATTAAAACCGATTTCTTTCAGGGAAAAAAGTTATCAAAGTAAGAAACAGTTTTTTTTTCTATTGTTGGTGATAAATCGTATTTGTTTTTCCTGATTGAACGAAATTTTAAAATCCAAATTAAGTTTTAAAAATAATTATTATACTTTCTTTCAAAATGCCTTCTAATAGTGTGCTTTCATTTTCAATAAGTTGGTTGTACAAACACTTAAAAAAGTTCATATATGATCGAAACAAAGATGAACATTTAGTTGGCTTTGTGTCCTATAATGAACCAGAATATCTGAAAACATTTTGCGGTTTATTCTTAAGCCTCCAATTCTAAACACAATAGGAGCACACGTTCCGAAGAAGCAGGGTGTTATTTTGATAGGCAAATATCGAGAGCTGATGAATTTTACTTCCAGATGTATAATGTGAAGCAGAATCATTTCCTTTTAAGAATCAATGGTAAGCTATGATAGTAAGTCTAGACAAGTTTGCATTACATATACTAGGAAAACAATTAAAGTAGCAAGTTCACAAAATCAAATCTTTTGATAAGAGACAATTTTAAAAATCGGTGGTACTTAAATAGATAATAAATTTTGGTTATTAAGGACATCCTATATTTGTTTCTGAGAGTTCCCAGATGTCGACTTACCGATTACCTTCTTGATTTTTAGAAACAAAATAATTCTAATTCACATTACTGCTTAACTAGATCCCAGTACTTTTTCTTGCGCTGTTAAAAGAATGCAAAATTTGTGCAAACGTTTTGATCTATAGCATTTATCGTTTTATGAACACCGACAAGTGGTAAAATTGAGTTCGGATGTTTTGCGGTATTTTAATGAGAGTTGTTACGAAAATTCTTTTGTTTGAATGCCTGTCCTTAAATCAGGTGACCAATTCTTTTACAATAAAAATGATAACAAAAAAAAAAAAAATAAGAAAAAAGTAAATCATTAATAAATGATACATTTTATTGAATTAAACAGTAATTCATCAATTATGTTTACATACCTTTTAATTATTTAATTAAGGGAAAAAATTTTCATTGAATGAATATTTTTTGTCTATATGTAATTTTCTAACAAAATACAGGAAATACCGGAGCAAGAAATATTTTTCATGTTGAATTTCACTGCAAGTGCTCGACATTTAATCTTGATTTCGCACTTGTCTAAAAATCAATACCAATTGAAAAAACTCTTTTAACTTCTTTATTAGTTCCAGGCGGACACAACGGAAATTCAACAAACTAAATTTTCGCATATTCATTTTTAATATGGTTAAAAATTTCCACCTCTATTTTATAAATTTCGATTTTCCCTTTATATTTTAAGAATATTCCCAAATATTTTCCTTTCTTTGTAATTTATCAGTATTTAAACATACATTCACAATCTTCTAATTTCTTCAAGCAGATGATTGTCATCAATTTTAATACCAGCTATTTCTTTTGATAAAAACTCAAGACAATTTTCAATATCTGCCCAGTTTACTTGCGATGAAGTAGAAAAAAACACCGTTTAAATTTGTTATCTATTCCGATATTTGTTTATGACCATTCCTCGATGTGTTGGAAACTTGTTTCATAAAAACATTTAGCTTCTTTGTTAAACTTTTCCGTTATGCCAGGATTTGATTCCTCTAAGTTTGACAATTTCTGTTTTATTGTTAAAGGAAAATTTTTTCTTTAAATCGTGATTCATAATTGATGGACAAAATCGTTTAAAATAAGGCAAACTTCTGCATCTGAAATATGTTCGCCCTCTACCTTTTGAATCGTTTTGTGGAAAACAGGTGCCTGATTATGGACAAAATAAATTAATATCTCCGATAATTCATAACTGAAAAAATATTCTAAAATCTTTGGACATTTTTCTAAACTTAAAAAATATGAACGGAGAGGCTTAAATAATTGTAAAACGCGCTTTATAGGAAGTGTTAAAGCAAGACATCTAACCTTTGAATGTCCTTAAAGTTTCATTTGTGAGGAGGTAAATGTATTCAACATTTACCTCCTCACAAAAATTTTTTAAAGCAGTAACACGAACCGTAAAATGACTAAAATACAAATAAATTGTCGTTATTATTACTTCTACATCAATTCGCATGGCTATGTTTATTGCATTTGACAAAATATGTGTATTACAATTTATGGTTAGTTTTTTCTTTTAGAGCAAATTTTATTATTTTACATGGACATTAATTACTCTTTCGCGTTTTCTCTCCCCAAAATTTGTGTTTATTATCCGTATCTTTAATTATCATGTATTTTTAATTCACTTCAAATGTAATTAAATTATTATACAAGTTTCGAATAAATTTAAACGAAAAAATAAACGTTGTACATAACTGTAAATCAAACCTAAAGTACTTATATATATATATATATAACATAATGTGTGTGCTACTTTAATTACATAAACAATAAATCCTGTTTTTCTGCTACATTTGCATATCCATTAGATGTTCAAAGACTGACATCCAGTAGACGTCTATTTTTGATCCACACAGGTTCATGAATAAACATTTATTAGTTGACGTCTACTGGACTTCCATACTGGTTCACTAGCAAACATCCACTGAAAGTTTAGTAGACGTCTTTTTAGCATCCATGACACTCACTGGATATTGTAGATGTTTGTGTATGATGATTCAGATTTCTAAAATATGATTTGAGTCTTGGTTATTCAAATTTCAGCCTCTTCCATGTGTGTCCAATTCTTATTATTTCTGATAACTTTAAAAGAGGCTAAATTAGCTTTCTTATAGTATAGCTATAGTAAGTATAGCTATAAAATTTAAAAGTTTGAAGCTTTGTTTAATAAAATTTGTAAACGTGAAGGACTTTGTGTTATTTCATCTTAACGTTATACTATTCCGCTATAAATTTTATGATTGAATCTGCAAGGATACTGAATTGAGATCCGAAAGAAAGTCTTTATTCATTTTTGGTAACTTGCAATTTACAACATCATTCTGATGACACTGACTATTAATTTTAACAAAGGATCCACTGAGCACCAATCTCTGGGCAGATAATTCTAATATCTTACTCAATATAAGTTTCCTAGAAAACACAAAGTTTCATTTAAAATTATAAAAGCTCTTTTAGAACTGTAGATCTCTGGGTGTCAATTAACCAGCTTTTCCTCGTGTTATTCTGCGTTTCTATTGTCAATAAATGCAATGAATTAAAGCAATCAGCTATATTTCTCTTCCTAAAACATTTTGTTACCGCTGAGCTGATGCCATTGCAAAACATTTGATTCACCTCGTGGTATAAGTATGAGATTCCCTCTCAATAATAATACCAAAGATTAGATTACAGGAGCGTTTTTACTACGTCCTCGCTGATCCATTTCCCAGAGCAACGTGTGGGTAGATGAATGGCTCTCAAGTGGGCAGTAGCGTTGGCGCTGCACTCGCTGGAGTATACAACATTTGTCCATCCTGATGTGGTCGGTCCCCAACCAATTTGCTAATTATTAGATTAAAATATAAAAAGAAAGAATAAAGATAAAGAAAAAGCAATATTAAAAGAAAAAATGCAAAAATTAAAGTTCAGTTGTTCTTGTTTGGCTGAAAAGTAAAAGTCAATAGTTTTTTTATTAAAGCTCTTAGGAATTATCCAATGGTTTCATTAAATTTGCAGATGTGGAAATCAGGTTTGGGCTTTCGTATCTTCTTGACATCAGATCTATAATTACACCGAACCTTCACGATTTCGTAGGTGCTGAAAAAGTTTCGGCGCAGTTTCATTCTTATATCAAACTGGGTTTTCTTTATGGCTACTTTGTTTCCTATATTATATTTCTTTGCTTCTTTTCTCTGGTGGTTGCATTGTTTTTTATACTTTGTTCTTGTAACTTTAAAATGTTTAAATTGGCATATTCTCTCATTTGCTGCTTATTCTGTAATACCGATTGGTAATTTTCTTTTTCCAGAAGTTCTTTGATTTTGATGTCATATTTATTTTTCATTTTGATGCCTGTTAAAAGTTCAAATGATGTAAATTTAGTGGCTGTTGATAACTCGTTGTAGTGATGATGTGTGCCTGTACCATTGATTAGGATTTTCAAGTGTTAATTTTGTTAAAACTGAAATTAATGTTCCTTGAACTTTTTCAACTTGTCCATTGCCGCGTGGTACTCCTGTGGTGATTAAAATAATTTCGATGTCTTCTTCCTTGCAATATTTTTGAAATTCTGTTGAAGTAAAATCTGGCACTTTATCACAAATTATTCGTCGTGGGTTTCCGAAATTCATTTGTTGTAGTTTCAATTTTTCTAAGGCATCATGTGTTAAAGTGGATTTGATTGGATAAACCCAAACAAATTTTGTAAAAGCTACTACTGTAAAAATGTGTTCGTAGTTTCTGTTGGTGGATGGGAGTGATCCTAGGAAATCTATGTGTCAAGCGATAAGTCTCCTTTTGGTATTGGATGTAGAAATCCTTCTTGTTTGCCAAGTTTTTTTTAATTTTTTTTTATGAAAGTATGCATTGGATGCAATTTGTGATATGTGATAACATTTTCTACAATCTTCCGTATATTGGGGAAATAGAATTGTTGTTCGACCAAATTTTCTATTTTGTTTATGCCAAAATGTCCTTTAGAATGTTCAAGTTGTATAATTTGTTTTTGCATATCCAGTGGGGCTATTAAAAGTTCTAGATCGTTCACCACTTTATACAAAATATCATTTTTTAATGTAAAATCAGTTGAAGTAGATGTGTTTGAAGTACTTGTTTAATGCTTGATGTATACTCATTTTTGTGTTATTTCGTTGTATTGTGTGACCATGATTGTGTAACGGCTGAGAGCATCAACATGTTGCACTTGTCGTGCTGGTCTGTGGAGTATCTCGTAATCAAAATCTTCCAAGAAGAGAGCCCATCGTGCTATTTTGTGTGGTAAGTCTTTTTTAGAGATTGTTTTTTGGAAAGCTTAACAATCTGTGAAATATGGAATTTTGTGTCTACGAGGTAGTATCGAAATTTTTTCAATGCTGTGATTATCATTAAAACTTCTAGTTCATTACTCGAGTATTTCTCTTCTTGTGGAGATGTTTTTCTGTTCATGTAGTATATTGGATGGAAATTATTGTCAGAATCCATTTGAAGGAGTATGGCACCGAATCCTTTCGAACTGGCATCACAGTGTATTTGTAACGGGGCATTTTGCTGAAAAGGATGCAGTACAGGTTCTGCTGACAGAATTTGTTTTAAAGTTAGGAATGCTTGTTTTTGTTCAGGGTGATTAATGCATAGTCTTTAATAAACTTTCCGAAGCAACCAATTAGTCCTAAGAAAGATTGAATGTGTTGAATTCTTTTAGGTTCGGGAAAATTCATAACTGCATTTGTTTTAGCTGTTGAGGGACGAATGATTCCTTGCTCGATTACATGACCAAGAAAATTTATCTTACACTGTAGAAAATTACACTTTTTAAAGTTGAACTCTAGTCCATAATTAGAAGCAGCTTGGAATACTTTTTCAAGCTTTGAAATTCCTTCAGATTCAGTTTTTGAATGGATTATAAAGTCATCCATATAAATAATAACAGTATTGTCTTTAATGAGTTCTTTGAAGACAGTTTGAACGTATTTTTGAAATAATTGGGGAGAAATGCCTAGACCAAAGGGAACTTTTATAAATTCATATTGTCCGTTGTGAGTTATGAAGCTGGTGTATTTACGACTATCAGGTTCACCGAATAAATGGAAAAAACTTGACTTGAGATCGAGATTTGAAAAAAATATTGCTCCTTGTAGATTATCATAAATATCTTCGATGAGGGGTAGGGGAAATCTTTGTTTAATAGTCTTTGAATTAAGAGCACGGTAATCGACTCAGAGTCTTATTGATTTGTCTTTTTTCTTAACTAAGACCAAAGGTGCGGCAAAATCTGAATTAGATTCACAAATAATACCGTCTTTTACTTATTGATCAATCTGCTTTTCAACTAAATTTTTCTCTATCTGTCCTAATTTTCTAGGGAAATGCGATACGTGTGTCATCGGTTAGAATTATTTTCATACGTAAATTTGTATCTTTAATTTTATTCGGCTAATAAGATTTAATAATTTGTTCTATATGTTTGCGAGTATCAACGTTTAAAATATGTGATAAATCAACTTTGGTGTATACATTTAAATTCGGTAAATAACAGTCTTTATTTTCGAAAAATGAGCAATCGGTTGGTTCATATAAATGATCGCTTCCGTTTTGAAAACAAGTGGCTTACATGGGAAGTTTCACTTTTGAGACTACGTGAAATGTTGAGTGACGTCACTTCCTTCTGTGATGAGAGTGGTTTGGAGTGTTTGGAGTCGCCTTCGCGAACAGAGCTAAATTATGAACATATGCTTTCACTTGACACTCCTCTAACACTCTTGTGGTTTTCTTATAAGGGGAGCTCTTATTATCAGTTCGAATACGCTGACCTTCGACCCGCTGAGTAACACAGGATGTATTTTTAGAAACTAGACGCAAGTGGCGAGGCAATCTATGTGGGAAAAGGCTAACTTCATATTCATTTTCGCCGATTGTATTCGAATTCTTTAAATCAGAGGAGCGCTGCTTCATGTTATGCAGAGAGCATAGAAGTAGAAAATCATTTTTAGAATGAGTGAGAGTTTAATTTTCTCTTTCGAATCTAATATATTCTTTCTTTATTTGCATTTTCTAAATCATCAAAAATATTAGGGGAAGGATTATTAAATCACAGTAAAGATTTTGGCACATGGCTGTTGTTACCGTTATCGGATTTTATCGAAAATTTAGAAGGGCTAATTTTATTTTTGTTAGTTGCGCTTGAACTTCGCTGTTAAAAGCGCATGTGAGCTGCACAGTACCTAAATAATTAAGTGTTTGGTGAAATAAGTTGGGATTGAATACAAACATTGTTCGCTCCGGAATCTATAAGGGTTTTTACGATTTTACCATTAACAAATATATTTTCATAGTATAATTCGTTTATCGATTCAATGAATGAGTTACCTTCTACTTTGCAAATGGGGTTATTTGAATGAACTAGGGTTTGAGGTAGTTTCGTTTCTGTTGTGATATACTCCACGTGAGTGTTTTACTGCGGCATTTCGCGAGAGGTCTATGAAATTTCTGTCAAGTGAGTAGTGATTGTAATTTTGAAATGAATTCTTTTTTTTTTTTTCAAACGGCATTTGGCGGGTTTCGGTAAAGATTTTCTTTTCGAAACAAAATATATATCGCATTATTTTGCTAATTCAGTTAGTTTGAACCAGTTCTCGCTTTGACGTATTGAAATATGTTGTTGCGTTTCATGGTCAAGGGTGGAAAATAATTTGTCCGCTATCATCAATTCGCATAAACTTTTAAAGACAGTAACATTACGAAGTTTACAATAATATTCGGAAGCACTAGTTAATCGTGACGAGAATCGCTCATGAGATTCATTTGCTAGGCGTTGAGCTCTAAGGAGATTTATTAAGCATTCTTGGGGAGTTGGTTGAAATTCACGTAAAATAATATTTTTAACTTTTTCGTAATTTTGAAATTCGTTTTCTGAGATGTAAAGTAATACCGCTATTGGCTTTTTCAACGAGAATATTAATTCATATCTCTGATTTTAATTCGTGTGGGATATTTTTAGTTGTGAAAGCACGTTCGAGGAAATAAAAGAATAAATTGAAATTTTCGAATTTGCTTTGGACGGGCATATTAAGTGTTTTAACGGATTTAATGAGACTTTGAAATTTGTTTTGATTGATGTGTACCTGGAATCAGGATGTTGATGATTCATGCCAGAGTTAATTGTTGGTTGCTAGCTCTTTTTCTTTTTCTATTTGTATCAGTTTATTTTTTTCTTTTGTTGACTGTTCGACTTCTTTTCTTTCTTCGACAATTACCGAAATCATATCTTTGATGAAGTCAGGTTCATTCATGAATGTATCTGTTTTCTCAATTAATTCTTTTAAGCAAATAATTGTAGCATTATCAGGTACAGTTATATCTAGTTTATGGCGGTTTAGCTCTTTTTTCGTGTTTCGGTACATGCTTAGTAAAAAAGGTTCGATCGTACCTGGTTTGAGGATGTGCGATGCCTATTTGAAATTGTTGGCTCTGATGGTGGAAAGATGGGATTGTTCTCGGAGCGTTGGTATGTGGGCTTGTTTCCACTGAAGCGTTGAATTTGGTTTTTCAAAGTGGTGTTATTGACTCCTTTCTATTGGGATTGGTCCTCGGAGCGGTTTTATTGGCTCTTGTTGAAGCGATAAAGTTGAATCTCCAGAGCGGTGACATTGGCTCTTAACTGGTTGGACGGTTGAATTGATCCTCAGAGCGGGGTGGTATTGATCCTTTTGCGACGAAGCGATGAATTTTGGTTTTCCTGAGCGGTAGAATTGGCTCTTTTTCGATGAGGCGATGAGTTTCGGTTTTCCAGAGCGGTAGTATTGGCTCTGAGCTGGTAGGACGGTGGAATTGATCCTAGGAGCGGTTTTATTGGCTCTTTTCAGATGCGACGGTGGGGATGTTGACCGACGCTACATGTGCGCCATTATATTCTGCGACTTTCTATTTCACGTTTAAAAATAGCTGAGATGATGAAGACTGGAGGGAGCCCCCATGTTGTAGTGGAAATGTATAGGAGTTTATTGAATAAGGATTGAATAATAACTAACGAAGATATGTAATAATACAAAAGATTATAGATTACAGGATCGTTTTTACTACGTCCTCACTGATCTATTTTCCCGCGCCATGTGTGGGTAGATGAGTAGCTCTCAAGTGGGCAGTAGCGGTGGCGCTTTATTCGCTGCAGTATACAACATATATAAATATAATTTTAATTTATTATTATAATCTTTTTTTTATATATATTTCTGTTAATTTATTATGTTTTTCTAATATATTTTTCCATAATATAACCGAGCATATTCGACATTTGAATTTGACGTCATATCAAGTAAGTACAGTATTGTTATTCAATTATCTCCTTTACCAGTTGTTTTGAAACGAAGGCAAACGCAACAAAAAAATAGTTTTATTCATTTTCCAGCAATACTTTTTTAGATTTTTCATACTATTATGTGATTCAAAATTTTCTAAAATGCGTATTTTTGGAACTTTGAGAAAATTTCCACGTTAAAAAACACGCGCTTTTGCGAAAAACTCGCAATGTTCGCCAATAGGGAGGGGGGATATCCCTCCTTTTGGCTATATACTAGTTCCCACCTCGTCTTAGACTCATACATCCATGAATTGTGAAAGAGGAAATTTCGAAATATTCCAAGCAGCCACCTGATAGATAAGCATTCAGAAATAGAAATAACTTCCATTGTTTAATATGTCGATGGGAAAGAGTAATACAGAGCACAGTGAGCCTATTCTAAGATATTTATAAACCATTTTAAACGGCGAACAATACGGGGAATGCTTCATTCCGTTTAAGAACAAACATGGCATTCTTTGGATTCATCACCAAGACTATGTGCTGCTGCTGCTACAGTGATGTTCTATTAGTTTGCGTTCTATAAGATTAGCAGATTTGAGCTTTCAAGGAATGGATGCATACTCTTATTTTACCAATTATTCAAATGCTCGAAGTTCCTAAATGTACGTAAAGTAGAACAAATATAATAAAACACTCAACAGTTACGAGTCTTTAAACTATAATGATATGCATCTTTATAACATTGCCATTCGATGATTTCTAAATACTTATTACCACTCTGTTTGATTAAATAATTCTGTTACAACCTGTATAAAGTATTTGTGAGAAGGAAATGATTATGTAAAACCAAACGATTGAGTTTGCTAAAACATTTAAGAATTGATAGAATCGATTAGAAAAGTTGAAAAAGTCAATATGATTTTAATCCATCAAACTAGTCGCACACGAGTCCTGTCGGTAATAATTCTCTAATTGGCATTCATAGATGCGTAACACCGTCTTATATGTCGGGAAAGTCATTTTATTTATGATTGAATTCCTACCAAATATCCTCGAATATCTGAGTTGGATCAAAGGTCTATTCTGCAGAGGTTGCGCCCTGTCAGGTGTGGCAGGAGAATTCATAAAGAATGGCTCTAGCTTGTCAAATTAAGAACAGAATAAAGAGATGAAGCCGTATGTCGCTTCGAGGTTAAAAAAAAAAATGATTTCTCTCGTTCAACGCACATTATTTTATGAAGCATTCCATATCGTTAAAAAAATCTTCTTAAAGAGATCGGAAAACAATGGATGATCAAATTTAAGTTTGTTATGTAAATTCACACGTAGTTAATCAATCAATGAATCAATCAGAGACTGAAAATGGGAAACAGAAATGGGAACACTTGAGACAACACCAGGGCGTTGCTTCCTCCACCCCACAATTCCTCGTCACAGCTGGAAAAATGTAGCACAGATACGAGGTGATTTTTGCATAGTTTTACGGGGTGTGCGGTAAGGGAGGACATCACATTGTAACAACAATTCCTATTTTGGTTTCCTATGCCTTTTTACAGGATTATTATGCTTTTGGAGACGTCAGACTCTAGTTATGAATAAATAATCAATTACTTAAACTTCTTAAGCCATCTTATGAAGAAGTTTTATTGGAAATATCAGCCTCGAAATTAATAATTAGTTAGTTGTTTGAGCTTTTTAAGCTAGGGTTATATTATATAATTTAATGAATGTTTGAGACACCAGTCTCTTTACATATATATATATATATATATATATATATATATATATATATATAAAATTTTTTATATATATATATATACAATTGTATATTTATATATATACAATTTTGTATCCTACAGCTCGGCATCCTGACCCACGTTTTCAAGCTTGAAAATATAGATCAGATTCAACTGATATCCTCTGAAAATAAAACAAACCAAAAAGAAATGATGCGTAGGTAGTACACAATTCTAAACAGGAACAGTTCAGGGATTCATATGGTCAGCAGCTGCAGAGGTATAACCAGGACCTTCATGACATCCAACTTTCTCCACCTGATAACGATCTTTACTCTTCTTCCCAGTTATTTGATATAGTCCGAAGAACTTGGATTTTAACTTTAAATCCCTTTCATACTGTGTGCGTTGTATAGCCACTAAATCATTGATGTTGTACACATGAGCCTTTCTTTCTCTTTTTTATCATAAGTTCTATTTTCTTCCTGAATTTTTAGAATTCCTTTCCTTGCTTCTTCTTGCACATCTTCTCTGTTCATCATATAAAGGTTATATTTCTATCTTTAAGAATTTCTGAAGATTTTCATGTCTTCTGAGTTTTTATATTTATATGATTTCTACAAAAAGTTCAAAAGATGAGTATTTAGTACTTCTGATATGTAGTACTGTTAAGGGTATATATATAATTGTACCATTTGCTAGGTTCTTCTAAGGACAGTGTAGATAAAACTGGAATCAAATTTAATGAATGTTTGAG
Source organism: Latrodectus elegans (assembly GCA_030067965.1). Lineage (NCBI taxonomy): Eukaryota > Metazoa > Arthropoda > Arachnida > Araneae > Theridiidae > Latrodectus > Latrodectus elegans. The sequence continues at coordinate 20,434,856 of CM057819.1, forward strand.
ACACCAGTCTCTTTACATATATATATATATATACATATATATTTATATATATACATATATATATATATATATATATATATATATATATATATATTTATATATATATATATATATATTTATATATATATTTATATATATATATATATATATAATATATATATATTTTATATATATATATATATATATATATATATATATATATATGTAGATATATATATATATGTATATATATATATATATATATATATATATATATATATATATATATATATATATATATATATATATATATATATATATATATATATATATATATATTTTCTCAAACCACATTCAATTTTGAATGTTTTGTTTTACGATGTTTAGAAAATTAATTAAAATTAGCATTTATAATTTTGTTGGTGAGATCAATTTCTCAATTTTGTTGGTGATCAATTTCTCTTTCAAGTATAGCATCGTCGATCAGCGTCTTAGGAACGTTACCTCTTAAAACAGTGTTTCTCCTCAAGTTTTCATTTAGTAAACGGACATTTCATTGGTAGAAATTCTCTTCTGGGAAATTCTCTTCTTCCGAAACTACACTACTGGCCATTAAAATTGCTACACCAGGAAGAAATGCAGATAACAAAATGATATTTATTGGACAAATATATTATACTAGAAATAACAAGTGATTAAATTTTTAAAATATATATATATATATATATATATATATATATATATATATATATATATATATATATATATATTTAGCTGGATAGATCCTGAGAGAAATCAGTATCCAGAACAACCACCTCCGGCAGTAATAACAGCAGTTATACGCCTGGGCATTGAGTCAAACAGAGATTGGGTTGCATGTACAGGTACAGATGCCCATGCAGCTTCAACACGATGCCACAGTTCGTCAACTGTAGTGACTGGCGTTTGGTGACGAGCTAGTTGCTCAGCAACCATTGACCAGACGTTTTCTATTGGTGAAAGATCTGGAGAACGTGCTGGCCAGGGCAACAGCCGAACATGTTCCGTATCAAGAAAGGTCCGTACAATACCGGCAGCATGCGGTCTGGTATTATCCTGCTGAAACGTAGGGTTTCGCAGGGCTCGAATAAAGGGTAGAGTCACGGGTCGTAACACACCAGAAATGTAACGTGCACTGTTCAAAGCACCGTCAATGCGAACAAGAGGTGACCGAGACGTGTATCCAATGGGACCCCATACCATCACGCCAGGTGATGGGCCAGTATGAAGATGACGAATGCACGCTGCCAGTGTGCGTTCACCCCGATGCTGCCAAACACGGATGCGACCATCATGATACTAAACACAAAACCTGAATTCATCTGAAAAGATGACGTCTCGCCATTCGTGCGCCTAGGTTCGTCGTTGATCACACCATTGAAGGCGCTCTTGTCTGTGACGCAGCGTCAAGGGAAGCCGCAGCCATGGTCTTCGAGCTGAGAGTCTATACTGCTGCAAACGTCGTCGAACTGTTCGTGCAGACACTTGTTGTCTTCCAAACGACCCCGTTTCTTGACTCACGGCTCGTGACGTGATTGCACGATCCATTACGGCTATGCGGATAATATGCCTGTCTTCTCGGCTGCTAGTGATAGGTGGCCGTTGAGATCCCGCATGGCGTTCCGTATTACCGTCCTGAACCCATCGATTCCATATTCTGCTAACAGTCATTGGATCTCGACCGACGCGAGCAGCAATACTGCGATAAGATAAACCGCAATCCCGGTACGCTACAATTCGACCTTTATCAAAGTCAGAAACGTGCTGGTACGCATTTCTCCTTCTTACACGAGGCATCACAACAACTTTTAACCAGACAACAACGTTCAAATGCAATTTGTGTATGAGGAACCGGCTGAATAATTTCCTCATTTAAACACAATGTAGGTGTCGCTACTGGCGCCAGCTTTGTCTGAATGCGCTGAAAAGCTAATCATTTGCATATCACAGAACCTTCTTCCTTTCGTATAAATTTCACGTCTGTAGCATGTCGCCTTCTTGGTGTAGCAATTTTAATGGCCAGTAGTGTAGTTATTTGTATTTTTAAATACTCAATATTATATAATGATGATAGAAATTACATTAAAATGTAATTTCTATCATTAGAGGAGACATTATGATCTCTATGGTTTCCTCATTAAAATTTTTATTTATTTTCTATTTTAAGGTACAATTCTCCTCGGAGCAAATGGCCGGAAGAAAGACGTTGAAACATCTGATGCTCAGCATCCTTTTAACAGGTATTTACAAATCTTCATATTTTCATAATAAATTCGAAGCAAACTTATTTACGATGCGTTAAAACTGATTCCAAAATGGTAGAACAAGGGAATACAATTTGTTCAAAGTTTCTAATGTTACGGTTCTATGTCAAATTTTCAGTTCTGTTGTTGTTGATGATGTTTCTAATCCACAAAACCAAAAATCTCAGTAAAATCTAAAAAGAGATTCCAATTCGCAGAACAGCCATTTGCAATGCCATCCTCCACCTACTAGTGGTCGGGAGATAAAATTATACATTTTCAGAAATGTTCTTATTCATTTGGAACTGAGTAATTTAGAAGTGGTACCCAACTCCTCATTTAACAATTTGGGAGCGCAATGAGGTCATCCACATCTCCCAGTAGAGAACGGGAAAAACATTTGGTGTGTTTCCGATTTACTTCTGTTATCTGAGGTAAGAATCGATTTGCACCTTCTTTGCTGAACTGAAATAAAGTACAGACTTGAAATTGAAACAATTGCCAGAGATCAAACTAGCCCTTCGATTCTTCTCTAGATTATTTTCTATTTAAAACTGAAATAAACATTTCAGTTAGATGAAACTATTTTTGAGGAATGCAAATGTGTTTGAAAACAGCGTGATTTTTGTTAGCCACTAGGTATCAATTTCCATATTTTCAATAGGAAACATTAATAATTAAAAAAAATATTTAACGTTGAAATTCAATTCAATTTTTATTACTTAAAACACAATTTATTTTCGATTTTAAGATTAACAGTGAATATACACTGCTGGTCACCGTAAATGCAACATCCTGAAGAAAACATGCAAATAACATGAAATTTACAACATGTATTAGTGGAGGTGAGATATGCAAATAATTAGAATTTCAGCTGAGACGAACATCACGCGTGCCTGTGGAGTCACTTCAAAGAACTATTTAAAGCTTCGAGATTTCAACGATTTTAAGTTCGGCAATTGTGTTTTTATTCTTTGATTGGGTATAATTGATCATTCTTTTTTTTTTAACGATCAATTATGCCTCGTAGAAAACAGAGATTATTGTTTGATCAACCATAACCAGCCAGGATACATCTTCGAGGTGTTGGAGCCAATTGTCCTTCCTCAACTTTAGGGCTTTCCCACAGCCATATCTCAACAGGGTAATGCGCGAAAACACGTGCCATGCATTGTACAAGGGTTCTTCGTCAATCGCCAGATTAAATTGCTTCCCGGGCCGGCTTGCTCTCCGGATCTTTTACTAATAGAAAAAAATGCAGTCCATCGTTGCTCAACGACTGACTCAGTTTACATCCCCAGCTGCCACACCAGATCAACTTTAACAACGTCTGGAAGCTGCCTGGTCTGCTGTACCCAAGAACATAGCCGAAGTCTCTTTGAATCAATGCCAAGGTGTGTAGCAACGGTGATTTCCAACAATGGCGGCTACTCTGGCAACTGATTTTGGCAGGAACCACACTTCACAGAAGTCTATAAATTTAATCATTTAATCCTTGATCTCTCAATGTGTTATCTACAAAATAAATTTTGTTGTGATAATTTTTGTCTTTCTTGGTGTTGCAATTTGGTTTACTAGCAGTGTAATTATGTATGTATGTATATATACATACATATTATATATATATATGTATGTATGTATATATATATATATGTATGTATGTATAATGGTGGCCAAAACTGTGGACACTTTAGGAAATTTTTATGTTTTTGAACTTTAGCGTTACGTTTCACAAAATGCAAACTTTTATTTGGAATACAAAAAAAGTTAAACGATAATAGTTATCGATATACATTAGATAGTGATGATTGCAGTTAGTTATCAGTACGTAGTAGAGTACCCTTTAATTTTGATTACAGCTTCATATCTACATTTCATTGAGATGACAAGAGTTTTAAGCTTTTCTTCGTTATTGCATGATGCCAGGAAACAATTATAGCCTCAATTAGCTCTTTTTTATTTGATGAGCGCCTCATTTGGACAAGAGTTTTCAAACGGTGCCACAAATTTTCGATAGGGTTGAGGTCAGGACTGTTTCCTGACCACGACAACAATTTAATGATCTTTGTACGAAACCACTCTTTCGATATTTTGGCCGTGTGGCAAGGAGCATAATCCTTCTGAAAAATAAACGATGCATTGTTGGGAAAGAGATCTCTGATGGAAGGTAGAAGTTTTGGTTCTAGAATAGTGTCAATGTAATTTCAGGCATTCAGTGTCCCATCGATGACATGAAGGCGACCAATACCATCTGCTGACATGCATGACCGAATCATAACACTAAATGGGTTCTTCACAGTTGCTTGAATGCAGTCAGGATGTATTTTTTCTCCTATTCTACGTCTTACATATTTTCGCCCATCACTACCGAATAACGATAGCTTAGTTTCATCACTCCATATAACTTGTGACCACTGATCATCTGTCCAATTAATGTGTTCCTTTGCCCACTGTAGTCTTTTTTTTTTTTTTTTTTTCGTTGCTTAAAATTAAGGTAAGGGTTTTTTCGTGGAATTCTACCTCTCAGTCCAACAACATATGTTAATCTTCTCATAATTGTTCTTGAACTGAGAGAAAAACCAGCAACATTTAGATCACTTCTGATGGCCGCTGATGATTTTTTTCTATCTTGGAGACATAGTCTTTTTGTTCTTCTGTTATCATTAGATGTGGTGCACCTTCTTCGGCCTTTTCCTTCTTTGTTTTTTATTGTATTTGCCTCCTGATATCGTAAACAAAACTTTCGGACTCCAAATGTAGTCACTGAACCATCCACCTGTCTTGCAATTTCAGCATAGGAAAGACCACTTTCTCGTAATACAATAATATTACATCTCTTTCTAGGTGTCCTCTCTCTTTCTAGGTGTCCTCTCTCTTTCTAGGTGTCCTCTCTTTCTAGGTCTACTCTTTTATTTGATGTTATTGCTCCTTGACTAAATATTAAAAATTTTTATAAAAATTCCTACTTGTAATTGCAGTGTATAAGAAGCAGGTCCTCCTTCTACAGAACAAAGCAAAATAATGAATTGGTTCAAATGTAAATATGATGTCAGCTTCTACTGGCAGTTACTAACATTTGATTGGTTCTCAGAACAAGAACAGTGATTGGCCAGGAAAGCTAGACATTACAAACCACTTCATAACTGTGTTTTTTATTTATATTAAAGTACATATAACTTTTTTGTATTGCAAATAATTGAATTTTGTGTTTTGTATTGAATTCAGTAATAAATTCTCTTTAAAATGATATATACAAGTTTGCATTTTGCGAAATGTAACATTTTCTATAAGCATACAAAGTTTAAAAAATAAAAATTTCCAGAAGTGTCCACAATTTTGGCCACCACTGTATGCATACATACACGTATAGATTTAAGATAAAAAAAAAAGTAATAGAATATATTTAAAAAGGAAATTATTTTTAATGAATATTTAATGTAAAAATGATGTATAAGAGGTTATAGTGACAAAACTTCCAGTAAATAAAGTAAGAGCGTATATTAGTAACATTTCAAATGATAATTTACACGTTTCTTATAAAGTGATACATTTTTTTCATAATCACAAACATACTTTCTATGCATAAATTATAATTATGTGAAGGAATCAGAAATATTACTTTAAGTAAATTATTACTTGAAATTGGAAAATTTTTATTTTTTAATCATATATTAATATTAGTGTTGCATTTTGTTTACTTACGTGTAATGAAAATGAAATGTTGAAGAAATTATTTAACAGTTATTTTGAGTAATATTAACTTATATATGAGTTAACGAAGGGAGTGCCGCTCTGGCCTTGGGTTTAACTATTCGTAGATTCAAATCCCATCTTGGTGTAGGGTATCTTTAGCAATTCAGAATCCATTTCAAATTGTTAATCCTCTAAACTATCCTCGCATGCAAAAAATGACTGTAAGTGTACAAGCAAACATAACGAAGGGAATTATATAAGCCTTTTATCAAAATTAAAGGAAAGTTAAACCGAATATTGATCAAATCGTGATCTGCAAATCGAAATGCGAAACTGTTGAACTACGTTGTATTCTCAAAGGAACATTGTTCAATCGATTTCTTTTTAAGTCAAGCTCAAATGGAAATCGCACTTACGATAACCAATATAAGAAAAAGTTTTCTTATTCGATAAAAAAAGTAATTTTCATAACAGTTTCCACGTTCTCCTCAATTGCTTATCATTTTGTAGTTTGCTGTCGTAAATAATGCTTCAGCACGCACACATGTTATTAAAGAATTGAAGTTTTGACTGTAAAGAAATTGTGCTCGATATAATGAAATCGTCGATGGCAAGCCATTGTCTTGAGTTTTGATGGATCTCAATTACTGAAAACTGATATTGATCACTATTTACTTAATTTTTTTTATATGAAAATCTAAGAATAATGGTCTCATATGAAATCTTGACGTTTTTATTTTACGCTTCAGATTGTAAAATCTCCTTCCGAGTAATATAATTATGTGCTAATTATATATTTTCTATTTTTTTTTTTTTAGGTTTGAGCGTCACAACAGCCTTTCAACATGATTACGAGGTACATAATAAATACTTATTTTATTGCTGAAAACTGAGAGAATTAAACATATTTAATGTTTAATCTGTTGTGTATATATGTAGAGTGTGTCAATTGTTAGTAAACAAAACACAGTTTTAAAAAACGGGCACACTTTATATCTACAAATATTGGACAAACAATAAAATTAAAAAAGGACAGCGTTATTTTGAATATAGTGCCTATTCGCACTCGTAGCCACATCATATCAAACATTTATCGACGGATCACCTACTCGCGTTCGCAATACAAAAATAAGTCTATCTTTTACTCCTTGTTACACTTACTTTCTGCGTTGTCTGGAAACATACGCGGTGCTCGCTGTCAACTAGTGACATCTATTTACAATTTTGTATCCTACAGCTCGGCTTCCTGACCCACGTTTTCAAGCTTGAAAACATAGATCAGATTCAATTGATATCCTCTGAAAATAAAACGAACCAAAAAGAAATGATGCGTAGGTAGTACACAGTTCTAAACAGGAACAGTCCAGGGATTCATATGGTCAGCAGCTGCAGAGGTATAACCAGGACCTTCATGACATCCAACTTTCTCCACCTGATAACGATCTTTACTCTTCTTCCCAGTTATTTGATATAGTCCGAAGAACTTGGATTTTAACTTTAAATCCCTTTCATACTGTGTGCGTTGTATAGCCACTAAATCATTGATGTTGTACACATGAGCCTTTCTTTCTCTTTTTTATCATAAGTTCTATTTTCTTCCTGAATTTTTAGAATTCCTTTCCTTGCTTCTTCTTGCACATCTTCTCTGTTCATCATATAAAGGTTAATTTCTTCTTTAAGAATTTCGAAGATTTTCATGTCTTCTGAGTTTTTTTATTTTGATTTCTACAAAAAGTTCAAAAGATGAGTATTTAGTACTTCTGATTGTAGTACTGTTAAGGGTCCGTTGCACATAATTGTACCATTTGCTAGGTTCTTCTAAGGACAGTGTAGATAAAACTGGAATCAAAGTTCGATGAATCCTTCCATTTGTTCATTTCCTCCTGCAATCCCGGTAGCTGGAAACACATGCTTTATTTCCCCTTTCTCGCAATACTCTTCGAAGATTTGGGAGGTGAAGCTTGCTCCTTCATCATTTAATCTGGGTGGATTCCCAAAAATAGTTTGTAGAATTCTGAGTTTTTGTAATACATCCTCAGTTGATGTAGATTTTACTGGGAAAAGTCAGATGAATTTTGTGAATGCGTCCACAACTGTGAGAATATGGTTGTAATTCTTATTAGTTAACGGAAATGGGCCTATTAAATCGACGTGAAGAGTACTTAAGGGACTGTTTTCTTTCGGTATGGGTACCTTAACCTTTTCCGCATGTTCTTTCACACAAAATGCCCTCTATGCAGTTCATGGTGACTTGTTCAATTCTTTTTCTAAGGCCAGGAATATAAAAGTCTTGCTTGAGAAGATTTTCAGTCTCAAACACAGTAAAATGTCCTCTGCTATGAGCTTTTCGAATGATATCAAGTTCTAATGTTTTTGGTACCACAAATAATTCCCCACCACTGTCATACTTGTATAATATTCAATTTTTCACAACGTAATCTTCCTTCAGCCCTTGCTAAGCATTTCAACAACTGAAGATGTTCATCACCATTTTGTGCAGCTGCAATTCTGGCAGTCATTTCTCTCTGAGAATGAGTAACTATCAAAACGGCATTTCTACTTAAGACATCTACATGTCTCATTTGTTTCCTAGATCTATGAATGATTTCATATTCAAACTCTTACAAAAGTAATGCCCTCCGAGCTATTTTAGGAGAGATGTCTTTTTAAACATTGTCTTTTGAAAAGCATCACAGTCTGTTACAATTTTGATTTTAGATCCTAATAAATAATTTCTAAACTTTTTAAGAGCTTCTACTATAGCTAAAACTTCAAGCTCGTAACTACACAGCTTTTCTTGCTGGGGCGTGGTTTTTCTAAGGTAATGAATAGGATGAAATTGTCCATCGTCAGATTTTTTTAGCAAAACACCACCAAATCATAGGCTACTTGCATCTGTATGTAATTCTAGTGGGGCTTCTTGTCTGAAAATATGTAGAACAGCAGTTGTTGGTCAAAGTTCTTTTTAATCTATTCAAAGCTTCTCTTTGAGCTATTTCAAATTAAAATTCTACTCTATTTCGAAGATCACTTAATGATTTGGCAATTTTAGCATAGTTTGTAGTAAATTTTCTAAAATATCCAGTGAAACCTAAGGAGCTCTGAATATGCTTAAGAATTTTGGGTTCTGGAAAATTTTGAACCACAATTGTCAATTCAGGTGAAGGGTGAATTGTACCACTCTCAATAATATATCCTAAAAATTATTTTTCTTTTAAAAAAATTGACATTTTTTAAAATTAATCTCTAACCTATAATTAACCCTAACAATAGTCAACATTGCTTTCTGAGAGAGGCGAAGAGTCTTGAGTTGGTGCCGGAGGAGAGGCTCTCACTTAATTCGTAGAAGCTTTAGGCTCACTCGGAGATTCTTCTGCTGGAGACGCTGACGGCAGAGCCATATGTATGTATGTATATGTACAGGGTGTCCACTAAAGTCCCTTGCCACCTTAACTTCGGAATAGCTGCTGCTATACTCATAAAAGTACAGCGCCACCTGGTGGAAAACAGCGGAGTTAGCATTCCTATCTTGAAAACGGAACGAGAGAGAAAAAGTGATTTACAAAGTTGTAGAGCATCCTCGATTTAGTACGAAAAGATACATTGTAGGCATTAATGTGAAGAATACAACGGTTAAAACACGCATTTATTGTTTCGTGCTGTGACGTCACAAAATGATCTAAGAAAGAAAAAAGGAAATAATTATAACGATATACTTTATTTAAGATGTTCAAACTTATCACCGTCAGCTGCAATGCACATTTGGATCCTCCCTTGAATATTACGTTGCACACGTTAGAGCATACAGCGTGACACGTTGGAAAATTGCGACCGTAATGCGTCATTTAAGGTCCTGCAAATTTTGTGGAGGGGTCGCATAAACCTTCTGTTTCAAGTATCCCCATAGGAAAAAGTCCAGTGGGGTCAAATCAGGAGAGCGTGGAGGCCACTCTTCGAAAGCGCCATACCCTAGTATTTGGTTGCTAAATTCCTTGACGAGGTACTGTTTCACTGGAGATGTCATGTGAGCAGGCGCGCCGTCATATTGAAACCATAGATTTTTAAGATTAAACAACGGCAGGTTCACCACAAAATCGGGTAATACATTCTGTAGCAATCGTAAATATTGTGCACCCGTTAGCGTGCCATTGTAGAATATTGGGCCTATCAGCTTGTTATTGTAAATTGCACACCAAACGTTAATAGCATACCGCATTTGATGTTGAACGTAGACGAAACATTTAGGATTTTCCAGGGCCCAGTAATTGGTGCTTTGCCTATTGTATATTTCCATTCCGTGAAAAGCATGCTTCATCCGTCCACATTATATCTGCCAAGAATGTTGGCTGGACCTGTATCTGATTTATGACGAAATTGCACCAATCACTCGACATCCCCGGCCATTAAAACCTGTTCAAGCGTTGGTCGATATGGATGAGCACCTGATTCGCTTAGAATTTTCCAAACCTGACTTTTGGAGAGACCACAGTGTTGACTGATCTCCCTTATGCTGCATTTCGGATATGCGAGTGCATATGCTAATACCTCATCCGGTTGAACTTCCCGTTCTACCTTAGCTGGTCTGCCAGATCGAGGTTGACTAGTAATGCAACTTGTTTCCCTTAAACGTTTTACAACAGTTAGGATGGTTCGATGAGAAGGATGCGGGCCTGCAGGGAAATGTTGGCGGTAAAACCTTACTGCTGATCGTGCCTTACGTCGACATTCACTGTACAGTAAAACCATCTCACAATACTCATCTTTGGAATACTCAGCCATGATCATGAGAATCAACTTACTAAAGCCCCAAGAAGATGACTCTTTTATAGCTGTCTCAGGTGGAAAGGCGTGACGTTTCTTACGTATTTGCATACTGCATTCAAAATATTGGAATTATTTTTAATACTTACGTTCTTCCCATTTCGAAATAAAAGTGAAACATTCAAGTACGAACACGATTTTTTGTTTTTTTTAATTATGCACACGTACGATGTGCTATGTCACAGTACGAAACAACAAATGCGCGTTTTAACTGTTGTATTCTTCATATTCATGCCTACAAGATATCGTTTCTACTAATCAATTCGTACTAAATCGAGGATGCTCTACATTTTTGTATATCACTTTTTCTTTCTATCTCGTTCCGTTTTCGAGATAGGAATTCTAACTCCGCTGTTTTCCACCAGGTAGTGCTGTAGTCTGTTTTATTTAGTAGCGCATAGCTGCTTTACTATACCTAGACACCACTTTTATGAATATAGCAGCAGCCATTCCGAAGTTAAGAGGGTGGCAAGGGACTTTAGTGGACACCCTGTATATTATATATATATATATAAACATATATATATATATATGTATGTATATATATATATATATACATACTCGTGTTCATAAATTAAGGCCCTGCTAGACCTCCGTTGGGGAAAATCGAATCCTATGTTAATCCTATGGATAATATTTTAATGTTTCACAAGTGCTATTTTCATGATAGAAACTTCCAGTCTTTTGCAAATTACAAAAAACAGAGCTACTGTCACTTCGACGTCCATTTTTAACGTTTAAAATTTTTTCAAATATTTTTAAAATTTCAAAATATTCCCATCCAAGTAAATTTTAACCAAATTCTAGTTTCATTGAGGTTGTACAAAATTTGGTTTAAAGATATTTAATTTTTTTCTCCGTACAGTTACAAAATGAACATTTTTGTTTTTTTTAAGCTAAAAATATTTTTGATTGCATTAATATTTTAATATGAATTTTTATTACAAATCAAACTCATTCTTATTTCTGAAAATCCACCTCTGTACACAACGCCACCTATGAAACTGGAAAATTTTTAAAGCCAAACTTGGCTGAGTTTTCTACTTTACTACGGTAACCTAAAGAAGGAGGAATTTCTGAGAAAAACTTCTCCCCATATGATTCCCCTTGTTTTACCCGGTGGTTGGCAAACAATTCCAAATCGAGCAAGAGGAATTAGCTTTTCTCACTCATGAAATAGAAAAGGCATCTGTAAATAATGCATGTTAGATTTCTGTTTATTAGCGTTGAAAAGTAGCTATGATATGTACTTTTAAATCAACTTTGATTATTTTCATTTAAGTAAATTTTCAAAATGAAATATTATAAACTATTTTGTGTTACCTTGTTCAATTATATTATATACTACGATTTTGAAATAAGACTAACTATGTATTAAAAATTTAAACTACTTTATGTGTGAAGATGTAAAAAAATGCATTTTACAATAGACACACACACATACATATATATATGTGTATATATATACATATATATGTGTATATATATATAATAATTTTGGAAAATGATTAAAAATCAAATTAAAATATTTGTCGCACTATTATTCTAATAAACTTATCGTTCTTATTATTAAATATTTTATTTTATAAGAAATATATATATATATATATATATATATATATATTTATATATATATATATATATATATATATATATATATATATATATATATATATATTTATATATATATTTATAAAATAAAATATTTAATAATAAGAACGATAAGTTTATTAGAATAATAGTGAGACAAATATTTTAATTTGATTTTTAATCATTTTCCAAAATTATTATATATATATACACATATATATGTATATATATATACATATATATGTGTATATATGTATATATGTATATATATATATATATATATACATATATACACATACATTGTGTAGTGTGTTGTAATGTATTGCTATCGGTCATTTGGTTATTGAAATGCTTTTATGTTTTTCCGCTGAAGTTATACTACAAACCCAATTTATATTTAAAACATATATATAATTTTTCAAATTTGAAGTGTTTAATTTCTCATCAGACGTATATATATATATATATATATATATATATATATATATATATATATATATATATATATATATATATATATATATATATATATATATATATATATTTCTTATAAAATAAAATATTTAATAATAAGAACGATAAGTTTATTAGAATAATAGTGAGACAAATATTTTAATTTGATTTTTAATCATTTTCCAAAATTATTGAGTTTTTACCTTTACAAACACTTGGACATTTAATTTTATTTTCAACTTATTTCATGAAAAAAAAATACATTATAAGGTATGATTAATAAGCATACGATACCAGCATATTGCGTCCGATGAGAAATTAAACACTTCAAATTTGAAAAATTATATATATGTTTGAAAAATAAATTGGGTTTGTAGTATAACTTCAGCGGAAAAACATAAAAGCATTTCAATAACCAAATGAACGATAGCAATACATTACAACACACTACACAATACAGATGACATCAATGCTCTTAGGGGAATCATTTTATGCTCACGAAATTTATTTGAGAAAAATATTGTCCTGCGCAACGCAAATGACATTATTTTTGACAAAAAAAGAATAAAGTAATAAAATATCAAAAGAATGAATAAATATCCTGTAGCACTTAAGGCGATATAAAATATGTAACTGAAGTTATAGTATTGATGTTCGAGTAGAAACGCTTGAGAGAGAATATCAGGAAGGAGATTGAGAATCAATTAGATATGCTCAAAGTGACTAGTCTAAAAATAGTGTGATTGAACGATTTTCTTTCTCTGTATGGCTACAACAATAATTAAATCATCAATCACCTTGTTGTCACTAAGATGGGATACGCAGTACAATACCGTCTCCAAACAGCTTTCTAATGCAGCCATTCCAAACTATTCAACCGCAAGATTCTGTTGAACATATTATTCACTTTGACGCGTTTCTCAATTGATGTTGAATGCTGTTGTCCGAAAATTCAAAATTCTCGTAAATTCATTTCAACACTTTTACTATTTTAAATGTATTTGGATATTTTTCTTATTAATTAAACTCTGTAAAATTAGTCTATTTTAAACATGAAAAAAAATGATTACAGTACGAAAAGAAAACTTCATCTTTCCACTACAAGGAAATCGATGAAAAATCGAATGAAATATATAAGTCACCAGGTAAATACTGCAAGCAGTTTGAAAATAAAAGAATAAATAAATTAAATAAAGCAAAAAATAAGTCAAAGCCTAGGAAATTAGTAAATATTTTTTCAGGTCCCGACAAAAATTATGGCCTAGCTGCTGAAAAGCCAGATTTATCATCTAATGAATACGAAGAAAAAAAACTCTAGGCTATAGGCTCTTCCAGACCTAAGTGAGAACTTCTGTTGTCTTGTCGCCCCCTCTGGTGTTAGTTCTCAAAGCTTGTAGAGGGGAGTATCCCAAACATTATTATTGGTTGAAATTGCTTGTCAATCAATCCTTCGAAGTTAGGGAGTCTGCCAGGATTGGCGCGTTATATCGTGAAAAATTAAAGTACTAATGCCATAAAAACAGCTAAAAAGAGAGTTTTGAATTTGCTCCTAACAGATGTTTACCTCAAATTACCCTCAGGGTTCTTAGAATAGGGGTGGGGGAAAGTGGGTCAGTACAAATGCTCAACGAACTGACACCGGAATTACCTGTTGCTGTCTTATGGAAAATGAGCTGCCAGTGATTCTAAAGAAAATATTATTTATTTATATTTTAGAGTTCGGTTTTTATTATTCGCACTAAAATATATGAAGACAAATTGTAAATGTTGAGTGATTTTACAGTTACTAATTAAATGGTCAAAAATGATTATCAGAATTCAAATAATACCTAAAATACTATATGAATGATTAAAAATATAATTTTTTAAATGCCTTGGTTCAATTTGATTTTATGAGACTTGATCCATTGACTTAAGATTCTTTTGAAT